>DWLS01002681.1:0-17520 GCA_018246255.1 Pachliopta kotzebuea | reverse complement strand
CCCGTGCACCGCGCCAGCGCCGCGCCCACCGCCTCGCCCGCCATCAGGTACGAGCTGCGTACGAAATGCACTGCGAACCCTCGCTCCGACCGCAGCGCCTCCGTTACCGCCTCTAGGATCTCCGCCTCCGCTATGCCGCTGGAATCAAATACAAACATATGTTACTTTTCACCGATCACTTCGTGCGTGCGGTTGCTTCGACTAGTAACTTGTGTGAACTGACTGCAGCGCTGTTTCGTTGGTGTCCGGAGATTCATCCTCCAGGCGCCGCAGCCGCTGCAGGCAGGCGGCGTGGTCGGCGCACGGCGCTCCCCCCGCGCCGCCGCACAGCACCGCCAACCGCTCGCGAATCGCCGCGGCCTCCTGCCTCACCCGCGCCGGCTCCGCGAGCTCCACCACCTCGCTCAGCCTCTCCGCGTGACAGAACAGTTCCCGCGCCTGGGAACGATTATGTTTATTTTACTGTGAAATTAGCGAAAATTATTATCTGTTAATTTTACCACAAGTGTAAGACTCGATCACCTCCGCCTACCTCCAGGGCGGCGTCGCCGGTGAGCGCGTGTATGTTGGGCGAGTTCCCGCCCGCGCCGCGCACCGCGATCACGCAAATCTCCTGCAGCAGGCCGCAGGACGGCGCGTGGGTACCGCAACACAGTTCCCTGCGGGCCGAGTTCTTGACTAATGCTAGTACCATACACAATTTTAAAAAGTATATTGAAAACCTGTGTAAAGTCAATAACATGTTACTTAGTTGTTAGTCCGCATGCCGAATTTCCTTCACTTTTTTGTTTTACTTTTCTAACGCTGACGTGGATACTTCCGCAGAGTGATTGCTACACCACCGACAGTACCTGGACTCGAGCGGCGGCCCGCAGCTGACGAGCCGCAGCCCGCGTTCGGGGTACGCCTCTCCTGGAACCGTCAGCACCGGTGGCTCCTCTTGCAGCTGCACACTGTCCATCACCCGCGTTACTACAGGAGCGTCGCTTTTTATTGATGACCTTGAAATTAATCGCAAAATGAAAGTTACGCATATCCCGCCAACTGATATGACAAGCTTACTCTAAAATTTCACATATTGAAGGAAATCAAACAAGCTTTGGATATATCAGCACTTCACTTCAACATCTCTCTCTCAAAATGGCTGCAACCTTTAAGAAAAGTCTAATACCATAACTCTTATCGGTTCAACCAGAAGTGACGTTCACACTATGGACCATGCCCTGACATTGTCATTGTCACAAGGAGGCAGTCAATCATAATATAATTCCTAACAAAATTTTATCCAAAAATTTCCGATTAATTAGGTGCAAAGTAATTGGGAATTTTTAAAAACAGTCACAGAAAAAGCCGCTATAATATGTTATTTCAAATGACAATAGGTGCCAGCAAGGGAGAAACTGGTTCCCAACCTAAATATTCTTTGCAGCAAAACATCGTGACCATATTTTGTGAACCTGTCCACATATATTAAAAGTGGCTCCGCAAAAAATCTTGGTGGTCTTTAATTTCTAGTAAAAAAGAATCGGCACATACCTAACCAAAGCTTGAGCATCTAAAAGCACCTTTTCCGATAGCTTTTCACCATAAATAGACAGATTCAGGCTGAACCCTGTATCCGTGACTCTTGAACCAATCTGACAGACTACACTATTCGGCAGCACCTTCCTAATAGCAGCGTTCAACAAGTGTAAGCCGGTATGATTCTTCATAACCCCCAACCTCTTGTTAGTGTCTACTTCTATTGTCACTTTGTCTTTACATTTCACGTAATATTTATCACAGGTCTCGGGTATAACGAAACGCCCTTTATGAAACACGAAGTCTCGTATTTTAAAAACACTTTCAACTTTGATCACCACATGTTCACCTATTCTTATAAATCCACTGTCGGCCACTTGGCCGCCTTCCTCACAGTAGAAGTTTGTGCTGTCAGTGACTAAAAAATATGAGCGGCTTTCACACGGCTCTAAACCGTCTATCCACTCCCCATCTTCATTTATTACTGCGACTAGATTTGATTTGAGCGGCTGGAGCGCTACTCCATCCTCTAAAAATAAATAATTATATTTATACGAGTCATTTGTACATTTGATCCCACTTTTTATTAACCTTTCTATTGTTTTGTCAAATACGAGACCCTTCTTGTTGTTTTGTTCTTTGAATGCAGATTTATGTCTAGACTTGTGCTGGGACAGAAGTTTCCAAAACCCTTTCTTGTCGATGTCGTAATTGTTTATTTTCGCTATTCTTTCTATGACATCTTCTTGGAAACCGTGAGTGTCGTACAACTTAAACACCAGTTCCCCGGGTATCGTCGGCAAGTTAATTTTGGACATCGCCTAAAAATTTTAAATAACTATTAACTAATTAAATTAAAGGCACAACCATTTACATAGTTTAATTGGAATGGACCGGTCGCGCTGGAAATCTATTGGAGAGGCCTACGTTCAGCAGTGGACTGCAATAGGCTGAGATGATGATGATGAAATGGAATAACTAGCGACAGCCAGCATTTAATAATACTTTATAAATTAAGTACTATTTAAAGTAAATTCACAACAATTTTATAATTGTAGTATTTCATCGGGAGCCCTTTCCACACCAAATGATATATTGCCATGGTAAATAAACTTGGCAAATTCTCCTTTATGAGAAAAATTAAGAAAAATTAATTAATATAGTTTAATACATGGCCTGTACCTCTTTAAACTCAGTATACCCAAGAGTGAATCCTGCCAACTCTATGTCTCTTAGGTTCTCCACCTCCGGATACTTCTGCAGCAGTCCCTTCCATTTCTTTTCTATCTCGGCTCTGAGCCTCGCATAAGCCTCTCTCTCGTGTTCTATAATAATCTTGGCATCTTTTTGCTTAGATAACAGCTCAGGATATATTTCTCCAAGGCTGTTTGCAACTTCTTTGTAGAGTATAGAAAGGAGCTGAGGATTTTGGAAGACATCTGTGCAAATCTTAAAAGATTTTCGCATCACTTGCTTGAGGTTCAAACTGAAAATATTGTAACTGGTAAGAATTTTCTTGTAAATACTTTAATAAAATAAATAAAAATGTTTTGGGGAGATATTATAATTTAATGAACTGTGAAATTATTTGAAGAGCTGTGAGATTTTAAATAAAACTCACTTTGCCGCCGGAAAGACGCCATCCGCCAGGCAAACACTGATCATTCGAGCGTGATCTGCAAGCCTCCGATACGCTTGATCCAGTACAGCATCAGCACTAAAATTTCCTCCGTATGAAGATATGCCTTTGGTGCTCTGTTGTATTTCATAAAACAATTGGTGATATATACAATAATTGGTGATAAGATTTAATTTCTGACAGCACACATCAATTCTGACCCAGTCACAGCTATCAGCATAAATTAAGTTGCTTGTATGATGAAAGTACAGAGAGCTCAACTTTTCTCACTGTACCAATTTGCTAAAGAAGATAGATTTATCTACTGCTGTAATATGTTACTCACCTTGTGAATGGCATCTAAAAGTGGACGGAAGAGGTCTGTATCATAGTTGGATGGTACACCCTGCAACAAGCCTGTCATCCTCTCCAAACCCATTCCTGTATCTACATGCTGCCTTCTCAATCTCTTAACTGACCCATCAGCTTCTCTGAAAGTAGAGAATACAAATTGTTTTTCTAAACATATTTAATACAAAAAGAGCATTTAGTTTTTATGGCAATATATCAGGTTTTTTTCTATACAAAATATACTGAAGGTATACTTTTAAAGTCTGCCCGTGCATGCTGTATAAATTTTACTACAGATATGGTTCTGAGTTATTGAAATTATTTTAGCTGCTGATTTTCATTGCCATGTTATTTGTTTATTTTGGGGTGCAAATTTGTACTACCCATTACTACATAGAATGCCACTACCAAAGAGTCAGGGGACCTTCATGAAAAGAATGCTACTTTCTTTAAGGTGCACACAGCCGTGAACCTACTGTCGCTACTCACTAGTTTTTGTGTTAATTTTTCTCATGAAATAAAGTTAACTTAATCCTTAACATCAATAAAGCCTCTGTCTGTAAACAGACATTTGATATTATTTACTAACCTGCTGTGGTCAATAAAAACAAGATTCCATATCTCTGTTGGATTTCCATCAGCGCCTACATAATGTATCTCAGTGCACCCCCCACATGGTCCTGTCGCACCCATTTCCCAGAAGTTATCAGCAACTCCCTTCGATTGTATCCTACTAGCTGAAACTCTTACAAGTAAATCTCTATGTACTATTTTGTTTAAGTTTGTAATAAAAAATTGCGAAAATCATAGAAAACATACATACAATGTAGGAACAGTAACAATCATGTAATACAAAAAAAAAATGTTTTACATGCTTTTATGTACACTTTAATTACCTGTCCAAATGCTTAAATTCTCTGATGATGATAGTGCTGACTCGTCTTTTGTGAAGTATACAGCTCATCTCATACTGGGCATGCAGACTATTGGGCCCACAGCCAATTACCAACTGCTTAAAGTTAATACATACCCTAAGGATTTCCAAATGTCTCTACACTCTCGATCTTCAGGTATACCTATGACAGCATCTCCACCAAAGTAAGTCACTAACAGGTCTTCTGGTTTCAGACGGAATGGACCAAGAAGTAGGTCCCATGCCATTTGACATGCTTCTTTCTAATAACAAATATTTTTATAAATGTACTCTTTTTTAAAAAGTAGATGTGTCTCATAAGAGATATGGTTACCTTATAATAGTCACCAAAGGACCAGTTTCCCAGCATTTCAAAGAAGGTGTGATGATGACCATCTATGCCCACTAGCTCTAGGTCATTGTGCTTACCACCGACACGTATGCATTTCTGAGAGTTTACAGCTCTAGGACAAGGAGCATCTACCAGGCCAAGAAACACACCTTTGAACTGAAAATAAATAGTGATATAACATTTAATGAGAGGTATAAATAGGATGTTATGTATATAAATCATAATTTTGTTTGCATTATCATTTATGCAAAATCTCTCTATACAATGCAAATTAAAGTGTTGTGTTAAATTGTAATTTCTCATTACTTATAACATCATAAAACATTCATCTAATGTAGACAATCCTACTAATATCTTTCCTTTCTTGGAGTGCGTTCGTACAGAATAGGATGTCGCTATGCCAACTTAATGGATGACATATGTTATGTATATATGGCTATGGTAACAATGTTTTTATTTATACATTTTATATAATTTAGTATTTTTTTTTATTGCGAATGGCACGAGCAACTATTAGTTTATTATATAAGCAATGAAAATTTAGATCAGTAAGTAACAATTTATTGAAAATGAACAATATGTCAATATGTTCGTTATAATTGATAAAATAAATTACCACCTGATTCATTCCTGCATTAACAAAAGGAACAGTAGAGTCACACAGTGGCACCACAGAACTCGATTTTACATGCCTATGTCCATGATTTTCAGAAAAGTATTCTATAAATGAACTCCTGACGTTGTTAGATGACAAAGTTCTACATATATTGTAATTTCTACAAATTGTTTTGTTAGCAGTCTGTATTCGATACATCGCAGAAAATTCTTTATAAAACGTAGGCCAATAACATAACTAAAGTTAAATTGAAAAGTTTAATAAACAAGAAAACAATTTGTTAATAACGTTCGCTAATTTGTATTAGCCTTGGACATTTTCAAAAACACAAACTGTCAAGGTGAAGTTTGTCACAAATTTGTTTTTTTTAAGTTTTTATTGTCAGGTAACGAGATCTTTAAGCTACTATGTGTCAAAACTATTTAGAATGTACTATAACCGCATCGCTATTCTTTTAAAAGGTCTAGTGATGGTGTTAGTTTCTTATTACTAGATGAGCGAAGAGACGTGTTCGTCATTCACCTGATGGTAAGTGATATGGCTGAACATAACAACTTATCGCTAGTAGGGATAATATACACGGCACTACATTGTGCTCGCCTCATTACTCCGATAACTTTATTAGCTACAACACTTTTCACCCAGAACAATGTTAAACATTCTTAATTTAATAAATATTTAAAAACGATTACATTAAGTAATTTTAGTGAAGAACCGGTTTATGCGCATACAAGAGTTAAAATATTAGGGTAAGAAGGCTTTAATGTCTTTCAAGAGAAGAGCGTACCACTTCCTCCTTCAAAGTCGGCAGTGCAGTTGCGACTCTACGGGTATTGCGACTGTCCAAGGGCGTTAGTAATCACATCACGTATACTATTCGCTCGTTTGCCCACTTTTTTTTATAAAAAAATAATAATAATGTTTCATTATGTTATATTATGCAACGAGCATTATACTATGTAACTTTTTGAGCTAGCCCCTCATTGTAATGGACAGACGTATAAAAAAGGAAAAAAAAAAAGGAAAATATTTAATTCATTCATATCAAAAATATAACTGATCATCGATGGCTAATAGCATTATACATTATCAAGAAATAAAAAAAATGTAATTTTCTCGTTCGTTACTAGAGTGTGTAGAGTCTAGATAATGGACCAAAACCCATTTATTGATTACAAAAAACATGGATGTCAAAAGAATTTGAAATTTACTTATAAATAACTTTGCCGCTTTACTAAAGATATAAATAAAGTTAATATGTAATTAAGGAAAAAAAATTCTACGAAAGACTAGGCGGTATGGTCGAAAGACTATAGTCTGCGCCTTGAGCGAAAAGGGAAAAAATATTATTGATTATAAGATGGTTTTTGTCTATGGTAAAAACTGACGTGTGATAATAGAACGACAATATCAGAATTTTTTCAGAGTTTCTGCAATTACGGTTCAAAATGGTATAACTTTTTAATACTTAAAAAACAAAATATTTAGTAATTGGTTCCAAAGAATGTCAAAAAGATTAATGGTACACGTGTGTATTTGCAGGTGGTTTTTGTGTACAAAAAGTATGTTATAACAATTAGTTAAACTGATTTCTCTAAAAAGCTTACGATTTTTATTAAAATAAATAAATACGAACAATTGCTGTACCATGACTCGATTACGTTGGTTCGTAGTTTGTTTATTTTTTGGTATATCGTATTGCGAATTGCTGGGGCCGGAGAATCGCAAAGACAAAGAAAAAATTAACGTAGGTGCCGACAATACACAGTATAACGATGAAAAAAAAGCTGAATACCTCACGAAGCTCAGGGAAGACTTTTACAGCCTTCAGAAAATTGCCTATTCCATGAAGGATAATCTTAACATGAATGAAGAGATTTCCCAAACATTAAAAGGTAAATTACATTGATGATTAAATCAAAAACAAGATTCTAACAAGAATGTATTAATATTTGTATGTTACTTGGCACCGTTGGTCAAATACAGATATATTAGGACAGTAATTTAAAAATAGAAATCAAAATATTACAATATAAACATTATGACTAATTTATATTAAAATTTTTGGATACTTGAAAGAAATTAATTAGAGTAATGTTATTTGGTTAATGTGTATTTTTGGTTATACTTAAAATAAATTTTGCTCTGGTAGGTTTATGTTGAAACTACCTATGCACTACTACTGTGGATCCTCAAACTTCTTGGATATTGAAACTTAACATCATGTGCCACAAAGTGACTAGTACAATGTGGTGCAGTGTTTATCATAGTAATTAGAGCCACATTCATACAGGCGGGATTGTTTTTGATATCATTAGTGGACATTAAAATTTTCATTATTTGCATAGATGTAGTAGTTTTTTAAGCAAATATTACTTGAATATTATTATAGAAATACAATTGGTTTTTATAATACCTGTATATTTTTGGGAAATGTATGATGTTAACTTAATGAAATATTTTTAAATAAAGAGGTCATGAGGGAACCTGAGGAACTCAGTGAGAGCCACCTAGAGCGGATGAAGTTTACTTTAGCAGTTTTGTTGAAGCATCCATTGATGAAGTACTCGGTGCCTCTTTCAGAGGAGGATAGGGCGAAGTTAATTATAGAACCAAAGGTTAGTTCCTTTGTCAATATTTTATTTTATGATAGTTATCAATGCCTCACATTAATTATCAACACCTTATGGTGAAACACTTTTGAGTTTGGTTAATGTTTAGTCTCTTGCTGGTATGTGACAGAAGATGGCCTATATTCATTTTACATTATTATAATAGCTTAAAATGATTACTGCATTTTTATTATTGGTGTCAAATTTGTACCATAGTTAAGCAAAATTTTTATTATTATTACAGATAGAACGAGAAGAGCTTAGAGATATTTTTGGCAATGTTCTGGATGTGCCTTCGGATGAAGAGCCTGTGTTTACACGTGACCAAAGAGAAGGTATTTTCCATTTTGTTCACATGTATTTTGTGACAGGATTTTTTTTATGAAAACTGTATTTCTCAAATTAATACACCTTATATGCCATGATGATGAAAATGTTGTTATTGTGATACAACATAATATTAACCTTTTTTAAATTACTATCTCTTATGTAGTGTGAGCATGTGACAATCTTAGTCAATTGATTATATTTTGTTATCCACTTTTCGTCTCCAGCCAAAGTTATCTATGAGAAGGCCGTTTCGGATCTCATCCGACGCCCCGCGGAGACGCGCGCGCCCATGCTGCAGGTGAGACATTCGATCCTTATAAAGACAGAGACAGACATTTATAATATATTATTAATCAAAAGTTATTTATATAGTTGATGTGTTGTTGGATAATCATCAGCCGATAAACGTTCACTGCTGGACATGTACCTTTCCCGAGGATCTCCACACCGCCTGTTCCTGCAGTGGCCTCTTTCAACGATTGATAGTGAAATGAGTTGTCACGAATAGTATAAGATAATAAAATAATAAAAGACATCGCTGTCGGTGACTTCCGAACCTGGATCCCGACTACTCGACTATTTATTTGTTTTAATACAAACTGCACGCAAAATGAAATGTGAACGCGATGGAGTGTTATAACAGTATTTTCTTTGCGACTTCTTGAAAGGTTAAATTCTCTCCGTTATAATATTTAATGACACGAACGACATTTGTTGTGCGGCTCCGCGCGGGGAGGATTCAACTGCACTTGTCCGAGGTAAATATTGAAACATGAAACTCATTAACAGCGGCTTATATACTGCTTCAATATATCCCGGTCTACTCGTCTACTTTTGATCATCACATGCTGCAAATCAATTTGCTTTATTAAGATTTGTCTGTAGTTTTTATAGGTTATTGTATTAAAATGTTGATTGATCTGTGGCGTCGATGTTGGGTAACCGTTCGCTGCGCGCGCCCTCTGCCCCTCTTCCCTCCCTCACCATGTGACCTTCTTAGACACCTCGCGCAACGATTCGTACGTGATAACCGACGCCCAGTGATCTGGGTCCTTTAGCAGGTAGACAGCTCCTGCAGATATTATTTCTCCTAAATCTAGTCATGCCGAGTATGTTTTGCAATAAGCTTATTGCCAACACGCTGTCAATTTTGTCCAGCGCACCGCATGTTAGTATCATATCGCTCGCTCGCAATGATCTCATTACCCACCGTAATTATTAAATCTAATAAAGAAAATCACGTCTTTAAAATGATATTCGTGTGGACAATTCGAAATTACATTTGCTATTGTTTCTATTCTCTTTTCAATATAATCAACGTTTTGGTACAAAGGTAGAATGTGCTATAGTGTTATGAAATGTCATTGTGAGCGCCCCAAAAATGGGATATTGGCGGATCATGGGTTAAGGTTTATGTGGAAACGCATATACCTATACAATAAATACAAAGAGTGTGGTCACTGAGGCTGACTCTGTTCGCAGGTCCAGTTCGCGTCGGAGCGGGGCTACCGGCCCGCGCGCGCAGAGCTCGCCTGGTATCACGTGTACGGTGAGGGCGTCGACAGGGACCTGGAGAAGGCCAGGACCATGTTCCAGGAGCTGGCCGACGAGGGTTATCCGGATGGACATGCTGTAAGTAACCAAATTAAAATAGCGTTAACGCACGCTTACACAAAAGTATGGGTAAATAAAAATTAATTTTGACAAGAACACGTGGAGTCGTGTGTGAGTATACTGTATGCGGCGGTGGTGTTGCGCTCGCGCAGGGTCTGGGCTTCCTGTACGCGACCGGGCTGGGCGTGGGCGTGTCGCAGCCGCGCGCGCTCGTGCACTACACCTTCGGCGCTATCGGCGGCAGCGACTACGCGCAGATGGCGCTGGCGTACCGCTACTGGGCAGAGGCCTCCGTGCCCAGCTCCTGTCCCAGAGCACTGGAGCTCTACATGAAGGTTGCAGGAAAAGGTAAAAATTTATTTTTGTCTTTGTCACAAGTTACATTGTCATAAGAGAAAGGCCGACAAGAACAAAGAAAACAATTACTGATAAACTGAAATAGGAACCCGTTATATTCGGATAACAGATCCGTTAATCACATATAGTTTATAAACTATCCATAAGGAGCCATTGTATAACCTTAGTATATAATAAGCTTGTATTACTAAATAAAATTACTTCTCTCTCAGTTTTTATTAACTTAACATAATAGCTTGGAGCAGTAGTTCCAAGCGTGTAGTTTTTCAAAACCCTTCCACCCGATGGCTCAAGCTAACTCACTACAAAATAATTAAATCTTGTACTTTAGTTTGCATTATGTTATTTATTAGTATGATATTGGTGAGGTACTCCTTTGGAAGTTTTTTCCAAGTTTCCTTTATATTGAGTCGAAAATATTCAAAACCACATCTCGTTAGGATGCAACGGCGGCACCGCCTGCGGCGACTCCGGTCCAAACGTGTCTTCGTACAATACGGTTATTTGATGTTTACGTTTTAGTTTTTAAATTAAATTACAATTTAATAAATCATTTCCTTGTTTATATTTAAATTATTAACCTTTTGTACATGGTTATAATGACACACGTCTTTGTCTCTTTTGACTTTTCTAGATCACGTTACATTGTTTTCAGGTTAATTGAAGTATTTTTTATTTTGATGGACTTCCGCGTTTCGTCTTGCACGATTTCTCCAAGAACGTATTTACCGTGTAAATCGAGGGACGAGTGTATGCGTTTTAACTTTGTCCAATTTGAAGCAAAATTCATATATTTAGTTTAAAAGACATTAATTTAAAGTAGGATGCAATTTTAATACATGCAACTCGTGGCTCTTCTGGATGTAAGAACTAACCAGCGTCCGCTGGGTTTAATGGATCTGAACATGAACGTAAAGTACAGTGTTCTGTTGCGTCGCAGTCGCGAGCAAGGTGACGCTGAGCGGCGGGCCCGCGGTGCAGCGTGTGCGGCTGCTGGACGAGGCAGAAGGCGGCGGCACGCTCGACAGCGACCTCATTGAGTACTATCAGCTGTTGGCCGACAAGGGTGATGTGCAGGCGCAGGTGCGTACGGACTTTCACAGAATTATGATTACTTGGCATCGAGTACCCGCGGCAGTCCACTGCTGGAAGTATCTTCATGCTCAAAGGTATAAGCGACGAGAACACTTGATTAATTTTACTAAAGGCTGCCGAACGTAGTTGAATTTTCCTTTCGGCTTTCTTTTCCAAGTTGTTTTTACCTCACTGCACAATATTCAATTACGCAATGTCATAATGAATAAATTGGTATTCCACTTCGCCGCAGGTGGGGCTGGGCCAGTTGCATTACCAGGGCGGACGCGGCGTGTCACTCGACGTGAGCAAGGCATTGCACTACTTCCAGCAGGCCGCCAAGACCGGCAACGCCGTCGCCAATGCGTTCCTGGGGAAGGTGGGACCGGCCGCTACTTTAGATTACATACAGTGAATGTAGAATCTGGAATATCAATGTGGATGGTGGCTCATCTTACAGAAAAAGTACTTTTTACGTTGGGTCAGCGACAGACCGGAACGCATCGGTTACTTAGCGTGTCTTCCGCGGTTCGACGATATTCAATTTCAATTCAATTTTATTCATACAGATTAAATATAGCACTCGCATATAACATGTGTGTACGTGTCCGCAGATACATCTGGAGGGCGGCGAGGGCGTGCGGCCCAACAACGAGACCGCGTTGCACTATTTCAAGAAGGCGGCCGAGCTGAACAACCCCGTGGGTCAAGCGGGCCTCGGCATCATGTACCTGCAGGTGGGCGGAGCGTTGCAGGACACGCCCTGCTCTCGTCGGCACTGCCCATATATATTAAATAAAGGCGCCCCTTGCTATGTCTAGCCGGCAGTAAAGGGCGGTTACAAATTGCACAGCCACTGACTTACACTCCTGAAGAATAGTGTTGAATGTAACAACAAAAAGAGATGCAGGGATGTAATATCTGTGCCTTTAAACGGCTGAGTCACCTGGACTAAGATGTGGTTGTGGGGGCGCTTCGTAGTTCTACTTGTATGTTTGTTCTTAGCATTCAATCAATTTATAGTTTCCACAAATAAGCCAGATGGGGAACTTAACCAATTTCTTTGTGTTTTATATAATGATTACACGAAACATACAGCCTATGGGCATATAAACTAAAGCAATCCTGTTTGTTTTCGTTCCAGGGTCGCGCGGTGCCTAAGGATACGACTGCAGCCCTGAAGTACTTCACCATGTCCGCCAACCAGGGCTGGGTGGAGGGCCAGCTGTTCCTCGGTTTTATGTACCTCGGTAAATTAATTAATTAATGCTTTAGATTAAATTGCTTATGTCAGCATTAGATCTCTCGGTAGCTCCCGCCACCAACCTATTGTCTATTAGAAACTGTATTCGCCGGCTGCTTTTTATATCTTTTTTCGGATTTATAAAATTTGTAGAGAAGATCAAAAACTATTATTAATGTCATCGGAATGTTTCCTTGGACACACGTTGTTATTGTTGTTCTAAGCAAACAGGCAGGGTAATTGAACTGGGGCCTGCTAGTAGCTTAGGCAGTAGTTGATATACGCTCTGTTCATGTTGGCGCAGCCGGCATCGGCGTGCGGCGCGACTTCAAGCAGGCCAACAAGTACTTCTCGCTGGCCTCGCAGTCCGGGCACGTGCTCGCGCTGTACCACCTCGCGCAGATGCACGCGCAGGGGCTCGGCGTGATACGCTCCTGCAGTACGGCAGTTGAGGTCTGTATCATATCGTCCCTGCTCCGAATCTTTTATTAATATTCCTTTTTATCTTTTTCTTTTCAAGTAACAAAATTTCAATTTATACACAGACGGGGGACTCAAGTTAATTACTAATATTGTATTAGCGTTATGTTTACTATTGTTATAATAATTAACTGATTTATACACGCTTATTATACAGTGTGTTTGCGATCCTCTCACCGCGTCCTATATGACATAGTTTCCAAACTTCAAAATATAATAATACCGCTGTTGTTGTGCGTACGTGCATGTGAATGTTGCGCTCGTGCAGCTGCTGAAGAACGTGTGCGAGCGCGGCGCGTGGAGCGTGCGGCTGATGGCTGCGCACGCGGCGTGGCGCGCGCGGGACCCCGACGCGGCGCTGGCGCAGTACCTCGCGCTGGCGGAGCGCGGCTACGAGATCGCGCAGGCCAATGCGGCCTTCCTGCTCGACAAGGGTAACCAGCACCGCCCCATCGCCGCGATAACTAATTCCAAACTCATTGCAAACTTTGACACTTTCAAAATTTTTTCATGCTATAAACAAATTATTGTAATATTAAGAATGAATTACGAAGGCTGCGGCCGGAGGTTACAAAAAAAATGTAGATGCAATTAAAACTTAAAATTTGTTTTATAAAAGAATTAAAACTAACTACATCTAGCGCGTGACAGTCGTTCAGCGATTGAACGTAAAGTGAAGTATCAGAAGCAAGTCCCTTCTTATGTTTGGAACATCGTGGGAAAGTGTAACGGCGATGAAGGCGCGTAGAGCTGAGGAGTCGGTTCTGTGGGACCGAATGCTAGCTTCAGGTTGTCAGCCATGCGGGTGGTGTTTATGGAAATCTGAATGTGTGGCAATACGATTGGCGGCGATGTAGGCACTTTTCATGGTAGTAGATTGTGTAACAAATGTATCTGCTTTATCTGTTTGTGTGCTGTTATTGTAATTTGTGTGTTACACGCAGGCGAGGGGCGGCTGTTCCCGAGCGAGCAGCGGCACCGGCGCGCGCTGCAGCTGTGGGGGCGCGCGGCCGCGCAGGGCTGCGCCGGCGCGCGCGTCAAACTCGGCGACTACCACTACTACGGGATGGGCACCGCGGTCGACCTCGAGGCCGCCGCCTACCACTACAGGTTACCGGTGCTACTCACCACCACATTGTGACCTTTCTTATTACTACAATTACGTGTGATGATCTTGAGAACCTCACGACATGTATAGAAATGACCTAATTAAATTTTTTATTTGCGAACGAAGCGATTAACGCACGATTGCTCGGCGCAGGATCGCGTCGGAGCAGTTGCACAACGCGCAGGCGACGTTCAACCTGGGCTACATGCACGAGCGCGGGCTGGGACTGGCGCGCGACCTGCACCTCGCCAAGCGCTGCTACGACCTGGCCGCGGACACCTCGCCCGAGGCGCGGCTGCCCGCGGCGCTTGCGGTCGCGCGCCTGCAGGTTGCGGCCGCGCTGCACCACCTGGCGGACGTACGCACGCACCCACTGCTACCCACTGCCACCCACACAATAGATGTTTAAGTCACTCCGATCTCACTCACTCGGAATTCTGTCTCAGTATACGACCTGTGCGCCATAACGGCAGGAATCTTGTTTTCCCATTCGGCAAGAGCAGCTTTCTTCAAACTCAGGGAGACTGTAATACTTTGTTCCGATGTAAACGGCGCCGTAGCAAATGGTACCGAACGGCCACGGAGGCACGGACGGTACCGTCCCGTGTATAAACGTCCTGGGTCCATCTCCACCATTACGTACGGAACTAACCACCATCCGGCGGGAGGGCGTCCGGCGCGTCTCCTCGCTTTGACTTATAAGATAATGCAAGCCGTTGATGGTCAAGTAAATGTCTGAAGCGCACATCGCTCCGCTGCGAGCGCACACACATACACATAAAATATACATTTTAGATGAATCTTTTTATCTTTGTTGTAATGGGTTAATTTTAAATAGATTTTAAGTTTTATTAAAAAATTCATTCAATTTGATACGTTGCCGCAGTCGCTGCACGAGGGTCCGTTGGGCGCGCTGGTGGCGGTGGGCGGTTTGGGCGGCGCAGGCCTGCTACATAACTGGGACGCGCTTCTGGTGGCCTCGCTGGCTCTCGCACTCGCCGTGGTGCTGACGCTGCGCCGCCCGCGCCCGCCGGCGCAGCTTCCGCCGCGGCCGCAGCCCCCGCCTCAGCCGCAGCCCGCAGCGCGCGCCGAGTGAGCGCCCCGCGCTGTCCTCACAGAGTTTATTTATTTCTGTATATGTATGACAATCGGTGTTTATTACGTGTCAATAGTGACGGTGACCAAAAACATAAAAATTCCCGGGACAAACATCTGCACTGTCAACTGCAACGATAAATGTGCGCGTGGGCAAACATGCGGGTCTGTGTACGGTAGGGTACTTAACTAATAACCTAGTACCATAAATAAGAACAAAAACCTGCGCACAGGATCCGGGAGAACCAAATTGATGATCAATTTGTGTTCTGCTGGTGTCGCCGCTGCTCAGTGTTCGTGGAGCACGCTGCGGGGCCGGGCGGCGGCTCCACGAACACTATGGTCCTCGCGTCACTACACAATGACACGCGACACTTTGTTAATGTTTACTTACTAGCTTTAAGTAAAACATTACAATAATTTTTACTTGAAACTCTTGTATTCATTTACTGGTACACAAAGTACACTAAAATAAATATGTATCGCATTAGTATTGTCACCGCCGCGTGCGGTCCGGAACTAACACCGCAATCATTGTAACAAATATATCATATCTAGATGTTAGTAGTTGTTGTTTATTAAGACTAGTCAGAAATAAAGTGTAATGTTTAAGATAAAGTATACAGCGGCGAGTCTGCGGTACATCTCTCCCCCTCTCCCCGCACCCCGGGCTGCCCCCCGCTGCACTAGAGCGGCACGGGGCAAGCACAATGTGAACAGTTTGGGCAAATATAGTGAATACTGAATATTGTTGTTTTATTTTGTACGCTGCGTATGTGAATACAATTTTTTTATAACAAACTCCCGACGGCAGCGGGGTATACGCCGAGGTTTTCCCAAGGAGCTACAGAATGGAGTCGTTCAAAAAGGTTCCTCCGGGGTGGGCAACGCGCTAGTGGTGCCTCCGGTGCTGCAGGCGTCTATAAGCTACGGTAACTGCTTACCATCAGGCAGGCCGTATGCTTGTTTGCCACCTTAGTAGTATAAAAAAAAAAGACTAAGTTATTGGGCTCTATCCAGCTTGAGCTGGCAAAACGAAATTAAAATGCCGTTATATATGTACAATAATTTATTTAAAGTCCCAGCGCTGTGGCGACGAGTTGTCAGGGCCGCGCGGCGGACCGCCTCTCCAGCAGCTCAATCTTTCTCGCGATGTCCTCGGCGGAGAACACGTATTCCTGGTTCTCCCGCTTGGGTTCCGACGGACCACGGTTGTATTTCTGTGAAAGAAGCAGACGCCCACGTGTCACCACTAAATACTGTCTCCTTATTATTTGTTAATTTATCTTGAAAGTGAACGAACGAAAACAATTAACAGTGAACAGAATCACCGCGAGACCGTCACGCGTAATGTGTGTTGGTGCCGCTGTTCCATCGACTGAAAGTGTTCACACAAGCAAATAGATTACGTCACTCACCCAAAACTGCGCGTACTCCGGCGAGAGCGACTGCAGCTCCGCGATGCGGTCCTCCAGCAGCTTGAGGCGGCGGTAGATGTCGCGCGCGACCGGCGCCCCCGCCCCCGCAGCCCCGGGCTCCGCGCACACGTACCGCTCCGCCTGCCAGAGCCGCTCGGCCACGCCGGCGGGCACCGCGCGCGCCGCCCTCTCCCCGGCACCGTCCCACTCGCCCGGGGCCTCCCCACCCCCAAACCCACCTACACCGGCTCCACCACCGCCGCCGCCGGCGCGCACCGTTTGCGGACCCCATTCGTTGTGCACTTTGCGAACTGAACACGGATAATTTCAAAGTTAAATTTATTAAAGCACACGTTTGGTTGCCGCCGGCGTCCCCGCTCTCAAACACTGAAACATGTATTTTAGTCTGGACAGCAGCAGTGAGTGACCGTATTTTCACTACCTCAATAACTATTAATTTTTGATGGGTTTAGGGCAAATGAACTCGTCCAGGTTAACTTGGACGTCGTCGACGTGCAAGAGCATCGCTTACAACCGGTCGCGGATCCTACTGCTCTTTTGTTGTTATATATATATATATGTATATATGTATGTATATTAAACTCTGATTCCTCCCTAATTCTAACAAACCGCCTGGGGCAGGTCCCGTTTTAATGTGAATTGAACACAATAAGTAACAAACACAGCTACAACCCGGACGGTGCGGCGTGTGGTGCAGCGTGTGGTGCCGCGTGTGGTGCAGCGTGTGGTGCCGCGTGTGGTGCAGCGTGTGGGGCCTCGTTGAAATAAGCGAGGGGGGGGGGGGGGGTGGGGGGGGG
>DWLS01002680.1:0-17526 GCA_018246255.1 Pachliopta kotzebuea | reverse complement strand
AGTACACGCACGCACACGTATTATCGGTGAACCTTGTGCCGCGGGCTCCCGAACCCGTACTTGTTCGGCACAGTAACAATAAATAATTTAAATAGTAACAAAAAAACCAATGAAAAACCAGTTAATATTATGAAATGCACTGTCGTCTTTAAATACACAGACTGCACTGCGCGTGCTCATCTGATTTCGTAACAATTATCTATAGTTTCATCTAATCGGCAGTGTTTAAGTTTTTATTTGGTAATGGAGGTGATGTATATTGAAAACCTGCAACCGTGTGTCATAGATCTGTTGTAATAAGTTCACCCGTGTACGGAGCGCAGAATGGGCGGTGGACCGAGCGGGACCACTCCATGGTGCATGCCCGTGTTCATGTCGGCGTGAAAGAAGAATTTAACCTCCAAATCTTCAGATTGCTTTAATCGATTCACCAGCTCCGCTCTTTCTGGGTCGGCACGAGCGTCGCGCTCCTCGTCCAACACCCGTAGTGCAACACGCAGCGCTTCCGCGTTGCCCGCTTCCACCAAACCTTTAACGAACGCAGTCACAAACTTCTTCCTGCTCTCGCTGTACCTTATTTGATCTCGGAGTAGAGTTATCAATGTATCCTGATAAAGCGTGACAACCGATTTAAAATACTTCTCAACCAACTCGTGAACTTCACTCCCGACGAAGCTGCCAAATAGATAACCGACAGCGATCGCTCCTTCGGTGCGTTTCGTCTTCGCCTCTGTAAAGTATTGCGGGTGGTCTTTAGAGCAACGATCTATAGAATTGTAATACAGTATTACTGCGCGAGTAATTACATAGATCTGGAAGAAGCCTTCCACCGGCAGTGAATTCCGCAAATCTGTAAAGATCCTCTCCAGGACGGGCAGACACGATATTTTTACGGCAAAAAACGCTTCGTGGTATTTTAGTGCGTTAACAAATGCATCTAGATACTGCGTCGCGGTCTTGACGTTTTTCTCCAACGCTGTCGACAGACGCTCGTAGAACGGTTTCCAAACGGAATCGAGCCTGTCCTTCTGTTCCGCTTCGGTTTTACTAAGCAGCAAATACTTCGCTACGATCCGACTTTTCATGCAGTAAGACATCTGAAATTTAAAGTCATCAGCTGACACGATCTCGTGCGTGAACTCCGTAAGGAATTCTTCTATCACTTTCCTTATGACCTCGGTGTCCACTTCAGATAATAGATTCTCAAGTCTGCAAAGAATAGGGAGCGCTTTCTTCATGGATATTTTCTGGAACGCGTTGTACACATTAGTCCAATACTGGGCCTGAATGTCCGACGGAATAAAGTCGGCTGCCTCGAGTGTCTTCCGCAGTTGACGACGTTGCTCTACCGACAAATCGATAACTGTCAAAGCGGGCGCCACCACACTCCACAGTCTTTTATCCACTTCATCAGATTTCTTTCTTCTGAAGTAAGACAGTGCCAGTCGCAGCGCAGCCGCCGGCCGCTTGCTCACAACTCTGTGGTAAATTTTCGAAATGTCATCGCTCCTCTCGGCGAGATGCAGCGCAAGTTTATACGTCCGCCGCCACTCCTGCGACTTCTCTATATATTTCTCAACATTAACTGCTTTGCAAATCAATACTTTGTTTGCGATTGATTTCACGCCAATCGACTTCCAGTCTGCTGTGTCGATATCTAAAACGTTACTTAGATGGAAATTAGATTGTAAAGCTGCTCCAAGTTGCTTCTTTACACTTCCCTTTGGTTCGTTTAAATATTCTTTAATAATAGAAGGAAGGTCGTCGTGCAGCAGCGCGAGCGGTCGTGCCAGACTTACGTGGGGCTCGTCAGCGATGATTCTATCGATGGCTTCTTTGTGCACCGCAGCCAAACCGTTCTCTTCCCCAAAGTAAAGAGATAATTTCTTCAGAAAACCGTCATAGTTGAATGAGTGGCTCTTAAGCGATTCTTCAAAAGCATTCGTCGTCTTCAAGAGTGTTGCGTCGTGTCGTAACACATTAATGTACGACTCGTTCGTTTGAAACGCGGTAAAGTTTTCGCGGAACAGTTCACGGCGCGCAATACGCAAGTTGTAGACGCGGGGGATCAGGAATTCGGCTGCGGCGGGGTCGCGCTGGATCGCTCTCACTATGGCGTCGACTGCGCCGGGACAATTTTTTACTTGTATTTTCAACTCTGACAATGCTTGCAACAGAGTATGAATACTTTCTTGAGCCAACTGCGGTTCGTCTGCTGCCGCAGCGGTCTCTATGATCCACGCGGGCAGACGTTGCCTGACGATGCGCAATTCGGAAATGTTTAATTTGTATTCTGTCAATGTAGAAAAATTATCGAAAAAGGCTTTACTCAAAGTCTCTGAACACTTTTCGTCCGACAATAAACCCCTCAGCACGGCAGCATGCATACCTTCGCGGCAGGTTAGAGGTTCACCACCGTCGAGACCCAAATCGCGTCCAAAGGCAAGCAAAATGCTCCAAGCTTCAGCAGTTAGGCGCCAAACGCATCCACGAACTACCAGGCTTCGCACGATCGTTGCACGTAAATTGTTAGATTCATTATAGTGCCTATCGGCAAGGAAACGCAGTAGCTTTTCAATTTGATCCATATTTTCTCCACATTTACTTACCAGAACTAGCATCATGAACTCTCGATTCTTCACGGAGCTCTCGGCCGCCAAAAGCTTCCGAAGCTCGAACATCGTCCTTTCGAAACTGTAAAAGCGATATCTATCGAATAGCTCGTCGAGCTTTGTTTTTCTGGGAGCTATGACACAATCCATTTCACATTCCATTGGACATGCCATAGGATATGCGTATTTTGCATATTTCCTTTTAGTTATACAACGTTTGAACATTCTGGGTTCAAAGATTATATAATCATCTGGGCGATATTTGATATCATCAAAAACCGAATCAATACTTTCAGCCTCAGGCCGTGAGGGCCGTGGATAGGGCCAATCTTTCACTTTATCACCGAGATCTTTTTCGACAAAAATTTTCTTTTTGAAAAGAGCTCTCTGATCGGGGCGCAATCGTTTGATGAAAGGTTCAACGGATTTGTAAGAGAACCAGTTGCCTAGGTATTCAGCACGTGCTAGCTTAAGGACTAAGTCCTTAATCTCTTCACTATCAAGATGTTTGGCCAAAGTACTTTTATCCAGAATCCAAGCCGCGTACAGCTCTGGTTTGGCGACAAACCTGTGTTTGTGGTTTCTCATTATGTATTTAGTGATAGCGGGAGGAAGCGAACCGAACCTATTGGGTTCATAATACCTTTCTAAGATATTAAAGTAGGAGTCAGGGTCAACGTTCAAAATATATTTGCAACAGTCAAAATACTTGCGCTCGTTCCATAGATAATTTTTCAAAGTTTCCGGATTTTTATCAAAATTATCGAAGTACAGCTTAAGCACCTGCGGACAGTATTCGCAAAGGATCTTAAGTTGTTTTGGCGTAACTTTATTTATTACATTCAAAAACTCAGCCGCTATAAACTCTGGGTCACAATGCCCGAGGAACTTTACCTTCAAGTCATAATCATTGCCATAGAATTTGTAGAACTCTTGACACCTGCGAGGCTCCCGCAAGTTGTTTTGTAGCCAGTGTTTCATTTTGTTAACAGCTGGGGTTATCATATGCGGGTACAGCTCATGCTCCAAATGTTCAGGATTAATTATGTGTTCATAATTCGATTCTAGAAGCCAGCGGCACTTTAACGCTCTACTAACATAAAGCATATTATCATGCTTTAGTGTTTCCACAATAAATTCCAAGTTGCGATGTTTGGACGCGAGATCGATTTTAAAAAGTTTATCGACGGGAGATGTTTCCGGTAGATCCAGCATGAGCTCGGGAGGTGAGTTCTGATACGCGTCTTGCACCAGAGAGTTCAAATGCCGATGCCGTTGGCCCAGGTTGTCCCCACAAAGGGTTATTGGCATTGTGATTGTCATCTGCAATAATATAAATATTTGTTAACATTTATGTAAAGCTTAAACATAACAACAGTTAAAAAAATGGATCCCTAATTTAATTTGATCAAAAAGTATATTAGCTATATAGTTATATTTTACTTATTATAATTCAAGGTCTATTTACCTACGTAAGTAAAATTTCTCGAAAGGACGTAAATCCTTTGAATGACGTTTTAATAAAATTATACATAACAGAAAAGAAAAATCATGACTAAAGCTTTCAAATTTGTAAAGACCAAATTATAACTAATATTCTCAGAATGCTTTTCTTATACAACAAAATTATTTGTATAAAAATGCATTGAGGTGACAATAAGAAAGTTTATGAAGCACCAAATAGTTTTCATTAACTTTAGACATTCCATTACCGTAGTAAATTTACTAGCTACCTGCAGCCTGCAACATTAAAATATTTGCACGATACTGTTTCGTGCAGAATTATTTTTGGATGCGACTCATGACCAATAATAAACATTGATCACATGCTTCTACTACTCGCAGTTTTAATTTTATGATCTAAATATAAATATAGCCACTCCAAAGCTGAATCTAGATACTTTCGACGAGCTAGCCTGAAGTGCATAAAAAACTAGTACATGAGATTCCAATGAGTCGAACAATATTCATTTACAATTGATGCATTGTCTTGTATATAATGATTTATTAATACATTTCTCTAATTTTGAAGAAAATTAATATCGGTTATAATAAATATTACATATTAGATAAACAACAAGTCATCGTAAAAATAATGATAAATAATATTGCATACTTCGTAAAAATAGTACACAAAATATTATTCTTGTAAAAATATCACTATGACGTCAGATAACATAAGAAACGTTATAGTTGCAATACACAAGTAATGTCGACGTATGTTTATACCCGGCACTTTATATATATAATATACCTAAACTGTTTCACTACTTTTATTAATTTATAGCATTGCAGCGATGACTAAGCAAGGCTAATTCACAATTTAATTGCAAAACCTTAATTGTAATAGCAAAAGCACCATCAAAATACATAGTCAATTTTAGTTACCCTTATCTGATCAGGAATATTGTAAATACACAAATCGCATTAATATCGCGATAGTATTAAGAAAAATATAAATTAATAATAAACATAGTAAATTAAAAAAGTGTACGAAATTAACAATTTTGGAGTTTATTTCTGGAAATTAACTAATAGGTACATGAATCACGACGAAATGATATCACGGACTACAGACTATTCGTTTTACGCATTTACTTTCATAGTTAAAAACTTTTGTTCAGTTTAAAAGTTTTACATAAATATAGTATTTTTAAACATATGTGGAAAAGAAACGCTAAGAAATGTCCATGATGCATTATGCATACGTATCATGAAATGACTTATTCTTGAAATAAAACTGATTTAATATCATGACTGCCGGAAGTTAGAACTTGAATTTTTAACAAGCAGTCACAAAATTGCCTACAAGATGAGATAATGTATGATTTATTACAAATAATTTATTATATATTTTTTATTACGTATCATGTACTTTTTGGTTATAAACACTATTCTAAAAAAACAATATTTTTATGTCAGCAGCATGAGTTATAACAAATAACGTATATAATAATTTATGTTGGTTTACTCTTCGATACAAAAATTGTATTTAATTACATTTTAACGTTAAAGGTCACTAGACAAATCAGTTAAGAGTCACAAACCGATAATTTTTTACCACAGAAATAAAGTATATAAATAACGTCTGTTTTTAATAGATTTTCAAAACGAAAAATTGTACTAAATATTTTTTGGGTTTAATTTTTACAGATACCGGTGTTACACTAATACGTAAAACAATTGTATTTCGTCTGTCTGTCCTATTAGAAATTTAAAAAAAATACTGACTTTTTTGTCACCTTTGTTGTCATAACAATAACAGTTTCCTGATAATATAATTACATAGATAGTTTTTATTATTTTATGCGAGAATTTACACTTCCGCAATAAAGTAATGGAGTCCAATGATGTTATGAGTATGACCGCTTTAAAGTTCGTTTGTGGCGAAAGTGAACATGTTTGCAGGTTATGTTTTGCGACAACCGAGAACAAAAAAGTATCCATTGAAGACAGTGTGAGGGTACAGAGACCCTATTACGATGAAACGGTTACATTTATTACTATGTTTCGGGACCTTGGTGTAAGTTATGTAACTATACAAAAAATTTGCAACAATTTGCTACTACCGCTATAATATAATTCTGAGGATGTTACATATTATTACTTTTTTTTAGGTGCCGCGGGAATCATTATTACCTCAGGTTTTATGTATGACGTGTGCAACAAACACGATAAATTCGTACTTATTTCAAAAGCTCTCAGTTTTTTCAAATAATAAATGGAGAGAAGTGCTAAATCAACTCGACGAAAGTTTAGTTCATGCTAATAGTATGGGCAACAATACACAGAGCATTTACTTAGTGATAAATAAGTCTGATAATATAATGTTCACCAGTAGGAAAAGGAATGTGTATAAAAACAAAAAGATTGCTTTAAGTAAAATCAAAGAAATTATGAAAGGCAGGCAAAAGTATGTCAAGGCCAAAGAAACAGTCACTGATACTATTTGTGAAGAGTGTGGTGAACAGTTCAACACCAATTTACTGCTCATAAGACATATGAAGCACCACACAAAATTTAGCAATCCCTGTCCAAGGTGCCCAAAAATATTTTCAACCCCGCTACAATTGGAAGAACATGCAGAAAGAGTACATTATCCAAAAAAATTAAAGTGTAAAAAATGCACAAAAATGTTCAGCACACTACGAATGTTGAAAATTCATGACAGGACCTACCACATAGCAGCTATTTGTAATCAGTGCTCAGTACAGTTCCCATCAAAAAAGGCTTTAAGAAACCACATGAACAAACATGAGCAACACAGATGTCCACAATGCAACAAACTCTTTGCAAATAAACACACCTATAACTATCATCTTAAAGTATGTGGAAATTTTGAAGAAAGACTACCAAGGTTTTTTTGTGATTTATGTAAAAAAGGTTATGTAAGAAAAAATGGCCTACGGACTCATTTGAAAACAGACCATGGTTTTGGCAAAGTGCTCTCATGTGATTGGTGTGATAAGAAATTTGATGCAATAAGTAGATTGAAAAATCACATAGTGAAGCACACGAGAGAAAGGAATTTTAGTTGTGACCAATGCGGTGGCAAGTTTGTGACTCAGGCTGCATTAATATATCATATAAGGCTTCACACAGGAGAACGTCCATTTCCATGTGATTTATGCGATGAAAGCTTTTTATCTGCATCTAGGAGAATGGAACATAAACGACGGAAACATTTTGGTCCTACAGAGGAGTGTCAAGTGTGTCATGTTAAATTTCTTACCGGGCACCAGTTAAGGAAACATGTAGCGAGACATTCCAATCCACATAGTAAGTTGTATGTATCAAATACAATTCATCAATATTCAGAATTTTCTAACGAGCAGTAAATATGAAAATTTATTTACGTTTCATTCTGTCCTATTACCTTTTGTATAGCAAACATGGCAACACAGTAGTACGTGGATTATATTTGTATTTTTAATGAAGATCTAAAATATCAGTTGTTCAGCATAACAGATCTCATTGTGTAACTGCAGTGAGTGTAATGTAACAGTCCGCGCTTCCATCTGTGTGACCAGAACCAGAAATCTGTATAATTAATATGACAGATCTATATCTATAAACATGTATTTAAATAAAAAATAATTGTTTATTTACCAAAATCATTTCAATAATATACATATTTACATGTAAATGTCGATTGGAATCTTAATCTAGATCTGCCAAATTACACATATATCCTATAAACCATATTTATTTTTATGATACAGTTTTAAAAGTTCTCATGTTCTGTTCACCGGGCATGTTAGGTGGAATCATGTTTCTTCCGTAATACAATTTGCTTGTTGGGTCGTGATGTCTACTTATGTGCTGCTTTAAGAAATAAGATGTGACAAATTTTCTTGAGCATATCTCGCACATGAGAGTTGGTCCAACATGCTTAAACTTGATGTGCTCTGCTCTGGCCGATGCATTCACAAATTTCTCATTACAAATTTTACAACTGTATGGCTTCTCTCCAGTGTGTCTTCTTGTGTGGTATAATAAAGCCTCCTTGGTGACAAACCTACTTCCACAGAGATCACAAATGAAGTTTTTCTCACCGGTGTGTTTAATCATGTGATGTTTTAAATAACTTGGAGCTGTAAACTGCTTGCCACATTCATTGCAGATATGAGGTTTTGCATTACCATGAACAAATCTATTGTGTACTCTCAAACCGCCAGGGGTGCTATATGCCTTAGCACACTTTTCACATGTGTAGTCTTTTTTTATACTACTTCTTATTGGATGAGGATCAATGAGATCTTCAAGGCAAAGTTTTACATGTTTGTAATAGAAGTCTTTGGTAATATATCTTTTACCACACTTTGGACAGGCAAATTTTGTGTTATGTTTCTCTTCATGTATCTGATATTTTTCTCTCCCTCTAAAAGATTTGCCGCAGTCTTGGCAAACAATAACACTGTGGACTTTTTCATAATGCTCTTTCAATGCTTCTTCACTATTTCTGTATTGAGAACACTCTGAGCACATGAACTTGTGCACATTACTCTCATGCAGAGTCAATTCACTTTCACTCATGAATATTTCATTACACTGCTCGCAAGTAAAGCAATCATGCCTTGTTAGATTATGGGCTTTAAAATCAAGATAATTACCAAATTCCTTTTTGCACTCATTACATTGGACAAATGGTTTATTCTCATTATTTTTTTTATGTTTCTCTTGTTTCTTCATCCAAAAAAGTTTGGAATGATTTTCCTCTACAATTATATACAGGGCTTGGTCTTTCTTACAAGTGTCTAAATTTACATTGAGTGCTTTAGAAAGGTTACTGACAACATTATTGATCACTTGCGTAGACTTCTCACATTTTTCTAAAAATCCAACGACATCAAGGATTTTATCTACGCAAGGGATACATACAGCATCGATTCCAGGAACTTCGACACATATCTAAAACAAATGAAACAAAAAGGTATAGTTCTGTTGTTACTATTAAATACTTTTTTTTTGATAACATTACTTACATTACGACCCAAGAGTTTTGTAAGAATTTTATGAAACGGATGGAATATATCATTCTCGGGATCTAAGGATACCGTATCAGAAAACCTCACATATTGCTCTTGAATGAGGCACAGACATAACCTGCAATGGCTGTAATGTTTTTCACCTACAATATTTGATACAAGCGTACTTAAATTTACTTCGTTTGGCATATTTAAAGAAATCTATTATAACACAAACTCTTGTAAACAAAATAATAAAACTCAAATTATCCGCGGGCTTTGGCACTTTTTCGTTCAATAATCCTAACCGTGATATACGGAATAGCAGAATGGCGTTATGTTGTCTTCACTTTACAACAATATATTTTACCGACATAATAACTTTTTTTAAATTTCTTTTCAAGTATAAGTTAAATTTCCTCACAATGATATTACAAATTATTTATAACTTTTACAACGTATATGGAAAGCAAACGTCATAAAAATTTAAGGAAACCATAGACAACGGTGGGTTTAAGATATTCTCTTTCAAAGTAATTCAACGGAAAGAATGCGTTATGGCTTTTGTGAATAAAGTATTAAATAAAATATTAATTAGAAAAAAGGACTTTTGCTGTCTTTGTTTTAATAAGGTAATACCAGAAGAAGTGTTTCGTTTTGAAGACGAAGTTATTATGGATGACGAAAATATTATAATGTCGGACATAATAAGATCATTTTTGCCTTTAAAAGTAAGTTTATTTTACGAGAAACAATTTTTTTTATAATTCAGAAAATACAATAATTTCTTGTTCTTGTTGTTTTAAAGGTTCCACAACAAATCGCTTCAAATGGTATGTGCAGTGATTGTACAAAATTGGCTGTGACTACTTACAAATTTATTAAAATGGTAAAACAAAATTGGAAAATATTAACCAATTTGTTAAAAGTACTTACTATAAGTGTACACTGCAATTTGGAAAAAATAAATTGCCATAAAACATTGTTTTTAACCCTTGATACAAGCGACTGTTTAACTAAAGAATATTATGACAATAGTAGACTACATAATAGTACCTCAGCTTTAAAGCGTTTTCACGAGATTTTAAGTAACAAATCTAGTAGTTGTTCTGAAATTCAAGATATTATAACAAATGAAGGACATGAAATACAACCAGAAATTATTATAAGTGCACAAGAAAAAGTCAAAGTTAAAAAGAAAGGAAGTAGTGCGCATAGCTCAATACCATTATCTGAAATGTTATATGATGATGAAAATGCAGAAAAATATACATGTAAGCTTTGTTTTCATATTTATCCAACACAATATAATTTGAAACAACATTTTGTTAGAGTGCATGCCCCTAAAACTTTTAAATGCCCTGATTGTCCAAGACAATATGGATCAGCTTGGATTCTTGAACAACATAGATATGAAAGTCACAACAGTTCTGTATGTAGCCAGTGTGGTAAAACATATAACAACAGGCATTCTTTAAAAAAGCATGAAATAGGGCACACATTGAACTTTGTTTGTGAAACATGTGGCAGACATTTCAAAAGAAAAACCACATATAATAAACACATGGCACTGAAAGAATGCAATCGAAGACGGATGTCATCGTCTCAAGCACAATTTACTTGTGATGTATGTGGAAAGAGATTCTGTCAAAAAGCTACCCTGAGGGTGCATATTACATTTGAACATGGCAATAGGAAAGCATATAAATGCACATGGTGTAATAAACGATTTTATGCACAGAGCAAACTGAATGCTCATGTAGTGAAGCATACAAAAGAAAAAAAATTCTCATGCCTCCAGTGTGGGGGCAAATTTGTAACAAAAGAATCTCTGTTGTATCACACTCCTATACATACTGGTGATAAACCATATAAGTGTGATTTATGTGATGATAGATTTATATCTGCTTCTCGTAGAATGGCACATTATAAAAGGCATCATACACACACACTATATGAATGTGGTATTTGTGAAAGTAAGTTTAAAGTTAAATCTCTTTTGTTGAAACATAAGCAGAAACATTTTGATTTTGGAGCATAGTGTAAAAAAACAATGTAATATAACAAAAGTATACAAAAAAAATTATAATTAAAAATATATATTTAGTTTTGATTCTGCAATTATTTAAAACGTCACCAAAACTATTTATGCAAACCACCTCTACATTTCTCCAAGGCTACAATTTTTATTTCGTTTGGAGATGTGTAACAAAGGCTTCCTTCCCTCCCCCTCTCCTCGGGAGAGGGTTCCCGAGTTGTGTTGGGTGGCGCGTTTCGTGTTCCGTCACGTCGCCACGTAGGGATCGTATACTGGGAGGAGTGCTTCACACCCCTCTGCAAGGTGGGCCCATTCGACCAGGGGACCGAGCGGAGGTTGCGGATGAACTGTTGTTGATGTTATCCCGTGACCCCCGTATAAATTCGGATGAGACTGGAATACCGTGTGAAGATTTTTTAGTCGGTCGGAGCCCGACACTATCCCATCGCCGACCCTCTATAGGCGACGGGATGTGCGTTCTGTTAGCTTTTTTGTTACATACCAGATCAAAAGAAACAGGCCTCTAAGAATGGCGGATTTGGGCCATCTCCTACTTAACAGGGGTAAGGTTGGCTTTGGTTGCTTAATTTTTGTGAAATTTATTACACCCCATATATTAAATATGAAAATATAAATTACATAAAATCATGAATGTGTTATAGTGGAAGGCCTTTTCTCGTAAATTTACGAAAAAGGGACTTGCTATCGAAGAACACTGCACCTAGGAAAATTGCTGAGAAATATTCAATTACCATGATGTTAATTACCTTATAATTAAAGAATAATAAGGTGACATATAATGTAAACATCTCTTCCAGCGGCTATAAAATAAAATTCCTTATTTATTAGGCAATGGAAATTTTGGTTTTTATAACGTAGTATTGGAGTATATTAAGTGATAAGAGTTACTGGTTTCCTATGTATAAGAAAAATCTAAATGCAATTTGAAAAGAATATAACCAGCATCAATGCTAAAGTCATATATATGTTTATAAATAAATACACTAAATTTAATTTAAAAAACACTAGGACAGGATCTATGGTGGTTTTTCTTTGCTTGTCTCTAATGAGGCAATTTGAACAATAAAAACAAATGTATTACAAAATTCACAGCTTTTAATAATTTTAGAAAAAATGGTAACATTTGCTTTGTGGTTGAATTAATTATATCGTGTTTTGGACTGAAAAATATATTTTATACGTTCTAAGAACTTTCAATCAGGTAATCTTTTATAGTATGAAATATGTTTTTTATCGGTTTAACTAATTTACCACCGCATGCAAAAACTTGGCAAATGTACGTTACCGTTATGTATTATCTGTGGATAGGCAGTATTAGGAATGTCAGAAAAATTGGCTCTTTCTGACATTCGACAGAAAGCAAAATGGCTGAATCTCGTTGGACAGCGACAGACGTCCCCTAGAATATGCGTATTGTTGTGCGGTCATAGTTGTAAATAAACATTAAGGTGACAGTGTCACAATAATTACAGTGTTCAGTGGTTGTGTACAGTGTCTTCGAATAAGTGATAACCCTGAGTTCAAACACACAAAGTGGAAAAGTTTTGTTAGTGTTTTAGGCCCTGTTTTTAGGAAAAACTCCGCTCTGTTCTTCATTTTTGGATTTATGTTTACTTGAACTCGGTAAGCACGCCCGTTACGATTTTTGTCTAATTAAATATAATTACTTTAATAAACGTTTACCTAAGTTGACTGCATTTGATTTGTTTTGTGAATTAACTAAGTTTTGACAACCAGCTCGTTCGTCGTTCTTACTATGAGTGTTTTTACGGTCGAGCGCGAAAGAGACCGTTTCTAAGGCATGCCCTGTTGTGTCACTTCCAATTCACGAAGGAAAGTAAGCCGTGTAATATTTTGATGGCGACCTATTGCGAAATATTAGTTTCATATACTGTTCGTCGTTTTCGTGTAGATTAATTAAGCTTTGACCCTCGTTTTAAAGTTAGATTTAGTGTGGCAGGCCGTGTAGGCTGAGCGCTCTGGCCAATTGTTACATGTTTACAGCTTACTTTAGTATTTATGTCATACATATTTTATTTTCATTACTATATGCAAGTTTGTTAAGTTGAACTGTTTCCTTAATGTGTTCATATTATTCTAATTAATAACATTAGTAAGAAAAAGACCAAGGGTTAGTCTTGTGTAGATCTATAAACAAAGAATGGTCTACACATTAAAATAATTTGATGTATCCAGATCTTTTATGGGGTCACGGAATTTTTGTTAAGGTCTCAACCTTTAAAAAAATATAAATTATTTATAATTAACTTTATCCTTCTTGCCATTGTTAAATTTCAAAACAATTATAAACAAACCTCAAGAGTTATTAGTGAATATATGGGTGATTATACTATAAACAAATTTACAAATTGTCCCAGCATTGTGGGATTTGTAAATATTTAAATGTTTGTTTTACTAATTAACATCAAACAACTGCAGACCTTTTTTCAGAAAGCCTGTGTCTTTACTATTTGAGATGTTAATCAGTGCAGGATTTAATAATTTGTGTTTGGTTGATATTTTCTCATATAATAAATTTTTAATTAAAGTTGATTAATTAATTTAATAGTTATGTTTTTAAAAGACTTTATTGAAAAAACTACTCCTTCAAAAGGTATTAAAAGTAAAGTAATCTTTTATTATGTGATAATAGATTTTAGAATTGAGGCTCGTGGTAACACTGGATTAATATTATGTGTATAAATGATAATTTTTTTAAAAAAATTCAAGTTTATACTGAAAATGTGTTTTGATGTTAAGTACATGAAATTAGTTGGAACTTAATTCAATAAATTAAATTTGCCAAGTTTAGTAACAGTTTTGTAGTTAATAAATAAAAAATGCAGTTGTTTATCTATGTATTATATTAATTATATGTAAAATCATTATGTATTCTAGTATTAGTATTGTTGACTCACCTATTATTCTTACCATGATTAGATCTAGCCTGCCTTTCGTCCATAGAAATGATTTTATTTTCTCTCAATAAATATATATATTTATCTTTGTTAATACCAGCTACATGGAATAAACTTTGAACATTATAATGATCTCAGATACATAATTATTGTAATTAAATATCACTACTCTGCATTACATCAAATGTGTATTTTATAAAAAAAAAGACATATTTATTACGATTGTAATATATATATTATTCATTGCATTTTTTTAAATAAATATTTATGATCAATGACCATACAATACATAAAATAAATTTGAATATGATATCACTCTGTATTTTAGTTGTACAAGGTTATGCCATATTGTACAACTTTTGGCATAGTTTTAATTGAAATACAGAGTTTATCTATCATTTATCATACTATCTATGGAATTGAAACTGTACCACACAGCCAATTATTTGCAACTGTACTAAAAGAGCTTGTTACTTATTATTTGCAACCCTCCATGCAATCATAGCTCTTATTATCACAGCCAAGTGAATAAGATTCTCTTGTACATTTTTGCTAAGTCGAATCAGATGTGTATAGCAAGTTGTTTGTGTAATTATTATGTAAAAGAGTCACGATTCAATATAAATGTGTTTTTATGTACATTAGAACAGGTGCATCATTTGTGAATGATGCTATATGCTAATTATATGATTGATTATACAGTTTCATAATAGAAATAATATTGTTAGAAGCATTTACAGTATTTCTTTTCTATAGTTAAAGAAAAGAAAAGTTTTATTTTCACTAAAACTAAATACAACAACCAACTTTAGTACAAATTATTTTAGTTAGAATCTGTTGATTACTAAGTGATATTGCAAAATTTCCTTTTATCCATAGACAGATATAATATTTTATGTATAGGACAATCACAGTCAGTATATATTAGTTTGTTCTAATGATGCACAGGTACACTGAATGAAGGTTTTGTTTAACGTTTGCTATATAATGTACTCTAAGAAAAAAATGTAAAGGATTAGCGACAAAGCTTTAGATAGTTTTTTTTCTCTGACTTTAGTTGATCTTGATTGTTTATAATATACTCATTTGATTTTATAATTGTTGTTATGACTGTCTTTATACAATCTATGCTTTTTACTTAATGCTTGTACGTGTTTAAAAACTTGCCATATACGTTTTAATAGTGGAACAAGTTATAGTTTGGAACATTAAGCAGTTAAAACCAAAGGCGATAACATTTTTGTTTAACATGTTACATAGAATTGAAGTGAGTAACAGGATTGTTAGATTGGTATCTTGTAGTTGGCAAGTTGGAGGAACTATATGTTTTGCTCGCCCTTCACGGCCCCTACACACGAGTGTACACGTATACAGCACACTGCGCCCGCAGTTGCTCTGGACTCACTTCATTTTATACAGATCAATTTGTTTTTTTTATACAACACATATCTGTATAACAAGTATACAAATAATATTATAATACTTATCTGAATCCTTCTAATATCTTCCCTTTCTTGCGTCCGTGTAGAATAAATGTCGCTATTCCAACTTCATGACTGATATATGCTATATATATCAACAAGATTGTGTTTTATGGAGTACTTTACAAAAGACCTATATCCAGCAGTGGACATCCAACAGTTGAAATGATGATGATAGCTAGGAACAACATTTAGAAATAATAATTTTTAAATTATTGATTTTTTAGGTGTGAATACAATTAATAACTACTAGTAATATATATCGTTATCAATTATATACAACGTATTTTTTTTGTATGTAACTTGCTATCGTCACATGGCCTATAGCTATCTGCTATGTTGGTACTAAAGCTTCAGTTTTTAAGTAGAGTTAATTATATTATTTTTTTTTATATTTTGACGGGCTTTTGAATATAATAATTTTCTCGATATCATGTGCAATAAAATCACAGGAGATATTATAAAGTTAAATACTCGTTGTGTTAGTATATATGTACATGTTTGTATTTACAATATTATTAATTTTAATTGTTTTTCCTTCTCTACTCATTATGAAAGGTTGACTGGAAGAGAATTCCTTGTGGCATTATGTATACCTTTTACTGTGTCTCTCTTGTATATAATGTTTTTCCTTTTATTGTTATTATACAATGAAATTGTTAATAAATAAATAAAATGTTAGCAGTGATGTTGGGTAAAGGTATTTATAGAAGATCGCTGCAGGTAATGAAATTATTTGAATAACGAGACATTATACGCAATATCCATAACATACACCATGCGCTAAGTAGTTATGGGTAGTAATTGCGTAATGTCTCAAGTCCACAATAACGTAGTACAAACCATTCATCATCAGGTCATTGCTTCGCTGCTGTGTGCGTGTGTTCGCGTCTGAATGAAATCGGACACCCGCAGCCGTCGCTCGGCCGCTTGCGGGGTTATTGAGGGGGTTCGCGTTTATACATACTATATGTAAGGGTAGCTAGATTATATTGTAGTGAAAAGTTCACTATTGTTATATACTTATAACACAATTAACAATAAAGGTATAACTATACATGAAACGTATGCAATTTAATTATAAATTTTTTAAAACCTTGTTCATTGTTTCGATTAATAAATGTTGCTTTCACAAGAAATATTGTTATTGGTACTAATAATTTTTTTTGACTAAATGCTACTAATGTTTGTAAGAGAATTTATACTTGTATATTTCATTTATGTATTTTGCGGAAGACCAACAGCCGTTTATACAAAGTAGGTATAATATTTATCAATAAAAATAGCGAATAAAAGGTCTTCACAAATAAAATACATATTAGACAAATATTACATCGCAAACAGAACAAAGAGAAAAACAACAAAATCAAACAGAAATAAAGTTGCAAAATCACAATAAGAAGAGTTTCACTTAGTTTAATTCTTACAGTTGCAAATAATGAAAAAGGTTCGATAAAAAGCTTGTCTTACAGAATTAGTTGAGGAATTGAATATGTCTAAACTTGAGATTTTATAATGACTATTAATGAAGGAACCAGCTCGCCACAGAAAGGAATTTTGACGATAGTTAGAGAATGCCACAGGAAGATGTATAGGTGTGTGGTGGCGTGATGATTTCTTTTAGATAGATAGATAGATAAAAATATTTATTATATTTATATATTTAAATATTTATCTTTGCTACATATATAGTAGAAGATATCTAAATGGTGTATTTATTTTTATTTTTTGGTGTATAAGGGGTTAAAGGGGCCCCTCTACAATTCATAAAACCAAGGCCAAGTTCACCTGCTTGTGGTGAAACCTAGTAATCAATAAACAAGGCTCTGGCTCCCCACCAACTCCGATGGCCCTAATACTCCCATTATTGAGCGAGGCCCATATCCGGCAGTGAACGTCTATCGAGTGATGATCTTCTTCTTAGGGTAACATCTTCTTCCGAAGGTCGGCGATCATTACGGCGATTTGGGCCTTCGATATCGCGGCTCT
>DWLS01002679.1:0-17526 GCA_018246255.1 Pachliopta kotzebuea | reverse complement strand
GAGAACTCTTTTTAGGGTTAAGCTCGCCTTTGTTACACTATGTTACTTTTATTAAATAGTATTGTTTTATATATATATACGTGTAAGTGTACATAAAGAAAAAATAAATAAATAAATGTTTAATACTACAAAGCTAAAGTACCGATATAAACAGTATATCCCATGTGGCAAGAATGTTTATATCCTAGCAATTTGCACTCAAAGCATTGACAAGTTATTTCAGTAATGAAAGCACAAGCTTGTACATTCTTCCATTTAGTGGAAAAATAGGCGTAGTATAATTTAGATGGTGTCTAGTGAAGTAAACACTTCATCAGCAATCGTAGACATTTTTCTAGGACAATTGAGGATTAGCTCAATATGTTAACACCTTGATACTTAATGTGAATTGACAATAAGGCGGAAGGTAGTGAAGTATGCTCATCTAGAATACTCTAGGTCCATGTTTTGACGGCTGAAACACAGCAATGCTATTATGATAGCGGTTTCATGTACATTAGGGGATACAAAAGTGCAATATAACTCTACCATTTTAACGCCAACTCAAGGAATGACCAGAAACCTTAGCGTTAAATTGATAGAGTATATTGTCATTACTAAAATTAATTTAAACTGTGCAAATCTCTATTAGTTTTATACAAATAACTATTTTTTTATTCGGAAACCGAGAAGGTCGTTCATCTCATAATAAATAACACAGCTACTTATGATAATATAGCGATAGTTAAGATGATACTGCGCTACATTGTGCTCTTTGCCTCTTTACCTAGACTAAATAATATGCTAAAACTCGGTACCCCCGTAATTACTAACGAAACGTCCTTAACAACACTGGAACCATTTTGTACATGATCCCCGGGGCAGAAATAGGCATCATAGTTAATACCAGCCTAGAAAGTCTCCGGAAAAAGTCCTATCACCAGCAAATCAACGAACCTTTCCAAGTGTTACAAAACGTTTCAAAAACATGAAGAGTTTACATTTGTTAGTGTTATTAATTAATTACGACGCAATCTATCAATTAACCTCCGGAAAAATGTATTAAACTAATTCAACTTTCCGACATACCGACAAAAGAATCTCCTTACACTAAATAGCGTAAGTAATAAGGTCTATGCGTTTTCACCGATCGAAGGTTGCGGCATGAAAATGTGGAAGGATGATGCAATCCTTAATATTGTGGCGGACCGTAGTGCCGTGAGCGCAGGTGGTCCACATCCGCTCTACGTCAGGACACGAAGGTCCGAGCCGATCGTCTATAAATGGTTTACGTTGCCCCCTGTACATCAGTACGTTTTTGACACCAGGTGGCCCACCACACCTCACACAAAATGAAATTTTGCTTAGCGGTTGGTGTTTCGTTTGATCCTTTTGGACACTCTAGATGTTATGTTGCGAATAAATACTTAAGTTAACTAATATTACAGGTAACGTGCCTCCTTGCGTTAGCAACATCAAGCAAGGCTGGTGAGACGCTAGATGGTCTGATCTATGCCCCGGGACATTCTTCTGTTGATTACTACGTGAGTGTTAAATATAGACACAAAACAAAACGGAAATGGCTATTTAGTTACAATTTAATTATAAAAGTTTACAGCTTAATGATTTAAGATATCTTTAAGTCGTAGTTTCCACTCCATCTTTCAGTACAGCTTCTTTAACAAGGGCTTTTTAAAAAGTTATTATGTCGCCATTACTAGATAAAACAACTATATGAAATAAACGCAGAATCACTGATATTTGTGACATTGAAACAATAACATTGTTTTGATATATTTCACTCTTATTATAGGCGTATCCTAGCTACGCGTTTGAGTACGCCGTAAAAGATCCTCAAACAGGAGACAATAAGGCTCAATGGGAAAAACGAGATGGTGACACTGTTAAAGGTAAAATGTCATTTTCACGAATTAAAGAAAGTGAATAATTTTTTGTTTTACAATACTAAAAAATACTTTTTAATACAGGCGCGTATTCATTGGTGGAGCCTGATGGCAGTCTGCGCGTTGTGGAATACTGGGCGGATGCAAAATCCGGTTTCAATGCAGTTGTAAAACGCACCGGACCCAACCTGCACCCAGTCGCGGCTCCGATTTATAAGGCGCCCATTCCAGTCTTGAGTCAGGTAGCCGCTGTGGCTCCGATAAATGTGGGTTCCGTGGCGAAAATCGAATCATTGGGTGCTCTAGCAAGCGGCGCAGGTTACGGCGGCGCTGTATCATCCGCGGCACTGTATAAAGCAACGCCAATAGTTAAATCGGTAGCACCAGCCGAGTCGTTCCTACCTGCACCGATCTTCAAAGCTCCGATTATACCCGAACCCTACATAAAGGCACCAATACAGGGTCCGTTTATCACAGAACCCTACATCAAGGAACTAACGCTCCCAGCAGCTATCAAGACACCATCCTTTCTTGAATCGCAAGGTTTGATTGCTCCGTGGCCAATATGGAAAGACTCATCGTACCTTTCACCGCTATCAACATTAGGAGATGGTTTATTGAAAAGTTCGCTACTACCAGGATACGGCGCCGACCTTGGATATAACCCGATTCTGTCTTTGTGGAATTCAATTGGTCTCGGCTTGAAACATTGAACGTAGACGAAGATGATAATACATAATTACAATTAACAAATGCCGCTGCCTGTAAATTTCTAACGCCAGCCGATACGTCTTCGGGGGTTTAAAATCGACTGCTTATGTTAATAACGTAAACCTAAGGAGTTAAGTTTGTAACTATAGTGTAATTATTTTTAAAGACAGCTTCAGCGAATTTAAATATAAACATCAACCAGTAGTTACAACAAGGTGTAATAATAAAATTGTTAAAATTTATTATGAAGGGCCCATCTTGTAATCGTTAATGTGCCAGAAAAAAATTCTTTAGCGTACAGTGAGTACGTGTGCCATGAGCTCTGCAACGCTGTTTTAGTCATACGAAACTTAAGATAGTCAAAAATGTACGAGCACTAATAAAGGAATTAACCACTATGCTAATACTTTTTTAATTATAGAAGTAAAACAAAGACAAAATCATATTTCTGTCGATATTATGAATAGTATATGAAATGTGTTTAATTGAATAATTAACTTTTTTTTATTCAACGAAGCGATGAGATGAGCGAGACATTCACGTGATTATTAAATGGTATACACAGCACCACATTTCGCTCGTCGCCTTGAAACATAGGTTGTTAAGTATCGTTACGCTAATAAATTAACTAGCTACACCCGTAATTTAAACTGTAACACAGTAATGTTTGTCGGTTGCAAAAAGAGCTGCTACAGTACCTACACAGTCTCCGGCGACAGAGACCTACCACCAGTAAAGAAAAAAATTTACTAAGAATTTATTTCAAATATTACGACTCTCTTGCAGTAATTTAGAGAAGGTAAGACAAGACGCATCGCAGATTACGCATCGAACTGACATAACATGTTGGAAACCCGCCGCCCAGCTATACAGAGCAGGTCGGGCTTATATCAGAAAAGTATAAAGAAACAAGCGTGGTCGGTTTCGGTAACATAATTCTAAAGGCGGTGGTAACCGATACCCATATAAACACACTACGCACAATAAATAACACATTCGACATCATAACAGCGACGCTCCTAACCGACGACGAGATGAAACTACTTTTAGTGGTAAATGAACCGTTTACTAATAATTTCTATAAATAATTACCGTATTTATGTCATTTTATGTTTTGTTTAAATTAAGATCTGTCGCATTCGTCATTAACATTTCTATAAAAACATAATTTGCACAGATCGCTAGCAGACCCCAAATTATTCTTAGACTAGAGGCGAGCACGGCGTTCACTTGATGGTAAGTGACGCGCCAGCTTAAAACAACTTGGTGCTGGTTAAAATGGTATATGCAGCACCATATTGAGCTCATTACTTTGAGACATTAGATATTGAGTGTCGGTATCCCAGTAATTTCAGGATCTTACAGCACCCTTCAAACCGGAACACAGTAATGTTTGCACAGTACTATTTGGCGGAAAAATAGAAACTATGATGTTACCTACATAGGCTTACCACTAGTGTAGATAATTTTAAATATCTTATACATAAGTCTTATAATAAAAAAAATGTGAGATAAACATACAAAAATTTTCACATATGAAATTGATATTAAAACTGGTATTTTTTCAGAATATTTATTTGATGAGCCTGGCTTCCGGAATTGTTATAGGAGCAGTAGTATCACGCAAGACTATTATCTCTGAATTTGTAAGTTATTTCAAAAAAAATTATACCGGAAAAAAAAGAAGAAAAACGTTAATGCAAGTGATTTTTGCTTTGCAGGATTATCCTCGTTACGCGTTTAATTATGCGATAAACGATCCCTTAACAAAAGATAATAAAGCACAATGGGAGGCGAGAAACGGCGACGCCGTCAAAGGTGCTTACTCTTTACGCGAACCTGATGGCTCAATCCGAGTAGTGGAATATTCTGCTAATGACATTAACGGTTTCAATGCTGTTGTGAAGAAAATCGACCCCATCGCCGGAGAAAACATTGCAACAGTTAAAATTTCAACAGGAAAAGTCACAACATCTGCTAAGCCAATTAGTTCCAACTTCAATTACGGATTCGGTGCCGCGGCTTTAGCGATTGGACTCCCCAAAGTTACGTCTTTGGGACATTGGAGTCTTAAGTGGGACCCTGTGACCAGGTCGTACGGCGGCTGGGTGCCACTAAAAGGTCCTGTCAATCAGGGACCATACGCGACATTGCACAGTAAGAAATATATAAATGGTAAACTACACAAATGGTCTTCAGGGCCGATTCCCATTCAAGGTAAAAAGTTAATCATCAAAACTAAAAATAATTAAAAGTACCGTTTCTTGTTATTTTAACGACTGAAATAAAATTATCTAGTCTAATATACTAAATATAAGATTTATGAACTGTTTGAGTTATCAGAAGCATTTTTTTTTAAATGTTTACTTCTTTTACAATTTTCATGGAAATGTTAATTTAGTTTTGTACATCAATTTAGTAATATACTAATGGATTTATAAAGATTATATTATATAAAGAATGTTGAAATGGAAAGTAAAGAAAGACTAAATCGTTATACAAAAAATGTTAATAAAAAAAGTTAAATATGATGTGGTTTTTCTTCTTTTCCGTTCATAAACAAATTTTATTGTAAATTAAATTTCATGTAAACATAAGCAACGAGAGAGTTTTGTGCTTATAATTTTTTTTTAACTAATATTGAAGTATGGTAAACATTTTTAATTATATAACGGCGATAAAAGAAGGTGATGCTGTAGAGTAAAAGAACATATTTCCCGAAAATCGAAATTTGTTCTTTCGCAAATCGCGTATCCTCTGATTTTCAAAACAAACTTTTTTAATTATTATTAAACATAGATAAAAATACAAAAGAATTAATTAATTTAACATGGAAATTAGTACGGTTTATCTAAGCAGTACAGTTGTCGTATTTTAGTTGAAATTATACTATGTACTGTGTATTACTCGGAAATATATTAAGATTGAAAATATTAAAAATAATTTGCTTTAGAATAATATAACGTCAAATAGTAAAGAAAACATTTTCTTTATATTTAAAAATTATACTAGGCATTAAATTATAAAAAAATCTTAACTTTAAAGATTCTTTTCAAATCAAAAAGGTTAGTGATGTTCACAATCCCACCTGGTGTTAATAAGTCTCCGGTGGTAAAGCTGTAAGTTATTTAGTGAAGATCAATCTGAATGCGCAATCTCTGCCGTTAAACTGTGTTACGGTTTTATAGGCGTTGTAGCTAGTGAAATTACTATGGTAACAAGTGCATAGTCCACCACATCTTTAAAGGCGACGAACACAATGTGGTGGTGTGTATAATCATACCAACTAGCTTCGCATTGTTGTTAGCAAAAGTATCACTTAATGTCGGGCGAACATCCAAATGAGCGATAAACATACTGTTTAATATTATCGAGATTTAAGAAATTTTAAATGATAATCGTAAAGCAACTAATGATTTTAACGTTCCTATTGAGTTCGTATTCCGTTGAAGATTTTTAGTTTAAGTTTTCGTATCATCATCAGCACGCGACAGTCCACTGCTGGAGTAGAATTATGCCAAAGCTTTCATATAGTTGCAATTAAATACATTTTAGACTCTTACTATACACATTTGAAAGATGCGTAAAGATTATCGGAGCTTAAAAATTTCATCATAATTGTTGGTCAATAAAAACTCCAACCCCTGAATGATTTAAACACTTCCCGATAATTGTAACCAAAAAGGAAGAACAAAATTTAGATGAAGCAGAACAGCTTGGTGAAGCGAATAGATAAATTGGAATTGTGAGAAACTTGCAATATTACACGGAATCAACTTCTCTATCTTCTGAAAAACGTCTGATTTTAATAATAAGAAACTTGTTAGACGTAAAATTTTAACATTGTGAGAAGTCCTATCTAATGACAAAAAACAACATTGATATAGACCTAGCAAAAACTTTACCGGATTAAGGGTTACTTAAATGTTTACAAAATTAACCAAATTTTTCCCAGGCCGGCAAACCTAAACAACCCCTAAAGGAACAAAAGGGATACGATATTATTTTTATAATAAGCAAAGTTACGTATAAGTAAAAGCATCTTAGATAATATATTTTTGTTAAACGCAAAGACTAAATCCTAATCTTGAAGAAAGTATTATGCACCTTCTTATAGATTGTCCAAAGTATTCAAAGGATAGGACAGATATAGAGATGAGAATGGACAAGAAGATAAGTAAAGAAAATCTAAGCGATATAATAATGTCACATAATAAAAAAGTACTTAAAATTAAAATTTATGGAAAAGATTACACAGGAAGCTGTTAAAAGAAATAAAAATAATTAGCAAGTAACAATGTACATTAATCGGCTTTTGCGTTTAGTAGATAAAAATTATAAAAACAAATAAATATTTTATAAGCAAACAAGGTCTCCGACTATAGTTCGAGGAATAAAAGAGTATATTTAAAAAAAAAGACAATATTTTTTTATTCTACGAAGCGACGAGAAGAGCAAGACGTTCACCTGATGATAGAAAGAGACGTTCACCTGAGAATAGAAAGTATACACAGAGCCACATTATGTTCGTCGCCTTGAGACTAAAAGTTGTCTCGTTGTCCTAGTAATTTCACTAGCTTACAGCGCCCTTATACCGGAACAAATCAATATTGCCACAGTACTGATTGTTGGCAGAAATAGCACCTGCAATAGTACGGATCCACTGTTTAAGAAAGCTGTTTTTTGTTTTTGTTGAGTGTAGTCGTTAACCAGGAGCTGTTTAAAGCGAAATTTTATAACCCCAGTCACCGGCATAAAGTACCTCGTCTGATGGTGTTTTACCGAATACACTTTAGAATGTGCTCACTAATTAAATGATTTGATACCACTATAGCCTTTTTATCATCAGACGTTTAGAAATACAACATATTCATACCTTCGTTGTCATTATCTAGCACATTAGGACAAAGCGTCTCAAAGAGCAAACGATTGGAACAGTATTTCGAAGTCAGTGTTTCTTTCCAGTTATAACGTAGGAGTCTTCAAAAGAAGAGTGAATAACCTTCGTCTAGACTATTGCGTTAATGCCTAGATTACGTCTCTGCTTACCATCTGATGGGACCGTAGTCAAATACAAGTTAATGTAATGCTTGTCCCACCTCTTCCTCCTTCCCCAAATCCTCTTTTCTCTCCTCTCCCTTATATTAAATAATTTATATATATATACTTTTTAGCTCGCGGAGTCCGGATCCGTGAGCTCAGGGTCCGATGAAGCTTTCGCGGCCATAATAGGGGCCGAAAGCATCGACATCATTCGAAAAAAAAAAATGCTTGTAGTTTTTTCATTCTATACGAGCACTTGTCGTTATATAAGTCGATGAAATTAATTCAAAATTTATAGATATGTGTTATGATCGTTATAATGTTTACATCAGGAAAAGTTAAAAATTCATCAACTATTTTCTTATACAAATTAGAATTTGCTCATTACAGATACCACCAAGTGTGTGCGCAATAGTACAATTATTAGAGCAAATAATCACTTATTAATAAAAAATCACAATTTTGTATAATTCAGCAGCGCGATAACCAGTTCTCTGTGATTACATACCCGGGGGTCCATTTAATTATACGTACTAAAGAACACACATGTCAATCCATCCGTGCAAACAAGATGGCAGACAAAACCGGAGTCCGGTCGAATAATTAGTACAGTATAAAATGGTAAGTGTTTGATGACAAAAACACAGTGCACTTCAATTGCTCACTGGAATACCTTGCCAGCAAAATGAACAAATTTTTTGTGGTAACTATACACTCACGTCATTGTTTTATCATATCTTCCAAGATTGCGATAACGTCGAGGATCCAACTATTTGTCCACAAAAATATTTGTATAGAACTAATGTAAAAATAATTTTACGTTTTTTGTCATTTTTTGTGATGGGAATAATTTCGTTTATTTGATCTTGTGAAGAAAAGGCTATTATATATTAGTTCAACCGACCAGTCGCCGTATTACAAATCCGCTTCTTAGGAGACGACAGCGTTTTCATTTTCTCTCTATATCGATATCAAAGGAAACCTTTTGTTTTGCCTTCTACACTTCAGTGATCTCAACGGAAGCACTCAAAATCATGTGTACTTCATGCACTCTGCTGCGGATCCAGTCTTTGGCTTTGGCATCCCGTCGCAATCCATCAAATCTAAACCACGGACTTGTCGATTAAATATTTCTTCAGTTCATCTGTACTGTAGATGTGCAAACCACCGCGACAGTCTTTCATTCGAAACAATATGTAAATCAGTTCTGGGGAAAATAAATATATATGTAATGATAATGTTAATAACATGTTTTTAGAAACAACAAAACTTATTAATTTTTTCAGGTAAATTGCCTCATGGCATTCGTGGCTGTAGCGTCAGCGTACCCGCCCTCGGCTTCTCTCGGTCTCCTGAACATCGCTACCATCGACAAAATTGTATGTTGTCCCAATTTTTCTTAATATGTAATTGATCACAAACTGCTTTATACAACATATTTTCAGTAAATTCAAAATTTTCTAACTCTAATAATAATAATTTCAGATTTTTCTGACAAGAAATAAGTCTTCTTATATATTAAAATGAAATTGTTCTTATAAAGAATTCTTCATATACTTTTGCAAGATTTTAGATATTACTATGCGTGTTTAGAAAGTAAATATATCAAATATATCAATAATTTTGTATTGTATATATATATATTAAAATATTTTGCTTAGTCTAACCCGAGTTACGAGTTCAACTACGCAGTGAAGGATCCCTCCACCGGCGACAACAAGGCCCAGTGGGAGAGGCGTGACGGTGATGTGGTCAAAGGCTCCTATTCACTGGTAGAACCGGACGGCAACGTGCGAGTCGTAGAATACACTGCTGATTCTGTAAGAGGCTTTAATGCGGTAGTCAAACGTTCCGGGCCGAACGTGCACTCTTTATCAGCTGTTTATGGGCAAATCGCGCCTGCGATCCAGGAGCCTGTTCAAGAGCCAATCTTCTTCACACCGGCACAGGAGCAAGTAGCTCCATTAGCCCCTGTTATCGAAGAACCCATTAACTACGCCCCATTGCCCGCGATTGAGCCCGAACCCGTTTCTTATGGACCGCTCTTAACGCCCCTTTTAGACACGGCTCCGCTACTCGCACAATATCCAAGTTGGGACTATCTGCCGTACCCGATTCAAGTACCAAAACTTAACCCCTGGGTTACAGTATCCGGTACCTCGTATGGGCACAAAGGCAATATTGTAAGGAGATGGGCCGCTGGACCCATCTCTCTGGAAGGTAAAACGCTGACCATTAAAACTAAGCATTAAGAATAGTTTTCACCTGTGCCACAATACATTAAGATGTAACTTCTGTGTATAAGTAACCTTTTAGTTACTCGCGACACTTGTGTGTTTTTGCACTATGTATGAACCTTGCACGTGTAAAAGTACACATAGGTCTTACTAGAAGTTAAGATGAAGATATACGTTATATCCAGAAGAGAAGTGTACCTGATTTATATTTAAACGACTGTAAATAAAGTTTTTATAACAGAAATATCGGACGTATTATTTACTCGAGAAATTAGTATAAAAAATAATTTTGCTTTATATTTTTTTTAAGCGCTGCCTAAGAAAAGACTATTAATTTAAAGTGAAGAAGCGCGGGTTTGATCCTCAATGAACTTGAGCTACTGATGATGGAAATACAATGAAAAACCAACATGTTCCAATAACAATTTTCATGGTCACACCTACCTCCCGCTAACCATTAGTTGGTCAACATAGTAATCAAATGCCGTTACTCTCTTCTTATTAAAGAAGAACTTTCGTCCCAGTAATGGGAACATTAAGAGAGGTGATAATTTTTAATTAAGTTTTGTTGAGCTAAATAAAATTAATTATAAGTTAGTTTGGATAATACATAACTTATCATATTGTGCTGGTCAACTTAAGACAAGATGTTGATTCTTGTTATTTATTACCTACAACAACCTGCAAACAGGAACACAGTACCTTTTATATACTACTTTGTGTGATGCACAATCGACAACAGTGTTTTGGTGATAATGTTGAACAGATATAAACTACATTAATTTAGCGTGCCCTCATTATTTATTTTATATAGCTAACATAAATTGAACTTACAGGATTGTTGTCTTCATCAACATCATATTCTTCTCTTTGCACCATCATTAGTTTGCCACTAGCATTGATTACCTGCAATGAATAGCATAGTAGGTTTAAATTTCGCATAAATAAATTCCTTACATTGTAATTGTAATGTTTAATATTTGTAATATTAACAAAAATACTTTAAAGTCATATCATATTCCGTTAATACAGTGTGTAAATAATAAGATAGCATGATTCTTCGGGAATAGGATATTATCAACCAAAAGTCGCTAGTCACTTCTTAGAGTAGAAGAGGGTGATTGCTACTGACTTATAGACACAACGTCAGAGGAAGAAAAATTCAGCAAGTATGAAGTGTTACAGAACTAGATCTTCGGACCTCACAAAATAAGATTAACTGTCAGGGCATCGTGCTCTTTACATATTTTCACCAGCACCGTATTTTTACCAAACAAATGGATTTATTACGAGCACGTGAATATCTTATTTAAAATGAAGAATTAATTCACTGACCAGAGAATCTGGCGCTAGCGGTGTGGTGGCGTGCGGACGTGCGAGGTGAGGTGGCCCGGGCTGCTCCTGCAGACGGCACAGCGCTGCGGACACTACACAAGCAGGATGCGACAACGCCGATATGTCCACCGCCTGTACGCATCGCATCTCGATACCGCCATCTGCACATATAGATAGTCTCGTGATGTATGCGTATAAGGTTAAACAGGTCGTCACTTGACATTTGGTTAAAAATTGCAGTAAAAACACAACTTATACAAATATGAGTTATATCAAGCTTATGTAGATTTCTCCTATGTTGTTAGCTGAAACCAAAATTGTAGCCGTTCTTGAAAACTATAAGCATATTGAAGCGTTTGTTCAGTTCTGATGGTGGCAATAACAAATTAAGTGTTTCGCTTCTTCCCTCATAATGCGAGCAACAAAGGATTGGAAATCGCTGGCTTGAGTGCTCTTCATCCAGTTATATTTTTGATTAAGCAAAAGGTTCACGTGGTCAAGAGTGGCCTACCAATAACTACAATGTGCAAGTTAGACTGATGAACGCTACATGTATTGTGCTCGACGCTTTGAGACACAAGATATTAACTACAACTGACTTTAAAACGTAACACAATAAGATTAGCACACTACTGTTCAGTTGTATAAATAGAATTTTTTTTTTAGTGCACTTTACTAAGAAAGACTTTCTTTCACTGACTTTCCATCACACAGGTTAGTGGACGACCAGTATCTAATATTAAATAAAGAACACAAAACTAAAAACTTCATAATTTTGAGAGAATTACCATAAATACTCATAAATATAGACGAAACACGTGTTTAACGTGAACCCTTTTTTTGCGTCAAAGGTAAAAATCGAAGTCATACTTTTATCAGCAGCACTGAGCTCGTATATGGTGACTAGCGCGTCCGCGGCGAACACGACGAGTTGATCATCGAGCGCATCAAGCGCGAACACTTGTGCCTGGGCACGCACTATCTTAGCGAACCGATTGTCCAGCTTCGAGTCACGCGGGTAGAAACGGATCTCATCGTGCCCGTCGAGTATACTGTAGCAACCTGATGTTCAAACAGTTTCATATTAAAAAAATCTGAAAAATTATTTCACTGTAATTGTGCAAGGGATTTACCATTTTCTTTCTTTACGTTTAAGTAAAGAAATCCTATTGGAAATTCAGAATAAAATAAAACCAAGAATAAACAAACACATGAATATTTTCTTGATTCGTTACTTAAAATAAGCTGTTTGACTCAGCAACGGCTCAAAAAATATGGAAACATTACAACAGTCCTTTTTTTGTGACTACTTAATAACCTGTAGAAGATTTGTGTTATCCCAACAGTTTAATTCATACATGATCGTCACCTATGACAATGTAGTCTCGCCACCACAGCATGCCGCCAGTGACCACGAAGTCTTTCTCCTGCGCCTCATTGCCGAATAGCTTCCACCGGCGCGATGCGCAGTTGTAATGCGCGAGCCCCGCGCGCCCTGCCACGCAAACATTTACGCCTGCCTCGTCTATGGCGCTGTACTGTAAAATTAATACACATGTATATATATAAATGGAAAGATTCATATTAACGGTTCGGTAAACGTAGTGTTGAGAGGCCCCCATAAGGTGGACCGACGATCTGATGAAGGTCGCAAAAAAGCGCTGGATATAGACAGCGCAGGATCGATCGGAGCGGAGATGTTTAGAGGTCTGTCTTGCAGAAGGGAGCTTATCTGCTGATAATGAGAATATTAGTTTTTGACTTTAAAAAGTAATAGCCTTGATAAGAAATGAAACAATCTGTGATTTTTTGGTCAGAGTATCTCCTTAACTTATTAACTGTAGTGAGAAAATATCTCTTACCCTAAGAGGCCAGTTAGTAGCAATATACGTCGCAGGCAAAGGTAAAACTATCCACTGTTTCCGGCATTCATTGTCATCAACAAATTCCCTGTACTTGACTTTGTTGTCATACACTGGAACAGTTTGATCAGATAATCCATTCTCATGATAATCAGATGAATCAATCATTGATATCTTGGTCTTTCTGGTGAGATTATCTTCTAAGTTAACATAGAGCTTATCATCTGCTTGTAAATATAGATGCCTTTGATTACTCTACAATAAAATTCAATGATCACTATCCACGTAAAGAATTTATGATTTTTTAACATAGGCTATAACAGCGCACTTTATAAGGCGGTTGTATGCGCTATAAGTGCAGAAAAAGGCTGGTTTGATACGTGCTATTATTGAGCTTCTGATGAAGGAAAGCATCGTGAAAAAACCGATGAATTTCAATAATAATATTCGTGAATATGTGACTTCCAGCAACTCACATTTGCTCAACACAGCGATTATAACCAATAAACTTGACCTGACCTAGCGAAAGAAAGCTCAAAGTCTTAACAGTGGACAAAACAAGTGAGCTATTTATTCTACTGTTTATTTATTAAATGACACATAGCATAATTAAAAAACGTGACAAAATTATACTTACCATGCAAGGATTTACGCTTAATGGACTTTTAATAAAATCCATTTGTATTAAATAAGAATTTGCGTCACTTTCACTTTTTACCATCCAGAGCTGGTAACCTTCTGTGGCCCATTCCTGAAAATTTGCGAGGTATAGAGTGCATGATTAAATAAGTTCTGGCACCATTAATTATGACTTTATAACATTACTGAACAATTAGTTACTAGGTTATCAACATTACAAAAATACTTAAACACAAACCAATTTCTATGTAACTGTGACATTAACTCCCTCTTCCAATTTTTATCCCGTGCTAAATGAAGAAGTAAAGAAAAGAAGAGGATAGGAATAGATAGATAGCAGATCCTTAAACTGCCAAGGTTTTTCAGAACTTCAAAAATGTTATAATAGTACATTAGCTACATAGCAATGTCTCTCACCATACTGGTTATTACTAGTGGGTTGTGTTTTCCGAGGTCCTGGCTAAGTCCATAGTCCCAAGCGAGAGAACACATGAGCAGCGCTCCGAAAGTACTCCACACAGATATGCCACCGCGTTCCCAGCATACAGCCACAGCACGACCGTCTGCCGTCCACCTAAAAATCAAATATTAAAGTAACTTCAGTAGACGTCTTAAGTAAAGTCAGAAATTTTATTATCATTATCAGCCCATAGATGTTCACAACCATTGGTCTTGCTCTGGCGGCATCCATATTTTACTTTAGTATGTGCATGCCAGCAGAAAAAATCTTTGATTTTTATTTTTAAAGTACAGTTTTGGCAATCAATATATTACATGTTTCACTGAAAATTAAAAATTTGCTTAACTTTTAAAAGAATATATAGGTGGAAGAATCACCTTATGCACTTAACAGGTCCTGGATCTCCAGGAAAGTCCTTGGAGCTAAGTAACATTGTGTGAGATAGTTCTAAACCTCCGGTAACTTCGTCTATTGTAAAAACATCTACTTGTGAACTGAAATACATAATAATGGTGAATAAAAACAGATTTTTTTTTATATTATGTACATTACATTTATTTTATCACTATTTGTCCCTTTTCATGCATATAAACAAGATCAAATTTGTTGCTTTCATAATTAATGTTTATGTGAATCCAGATGAGTAATTATCGACTTACTTTCTTCTCCCAATTGTTATTAGTCTAAATTTATGATTTACTCTGACACAAGTTGCATCATCAATTCCTGGCGCCCAAATTCCTTGTACTGCCTGAAAAAAAGACGCAAGTATTTTCATACGTATGACTTTGATCATGAACTCGAGAAAATAAATTATTATCATAACAAACACAAATGTACCAACACATACAAGATTTCTCAAAAACATAACATGGTGGTCATTAGCATACTATATGTTGAAAAAACTTACTTTTAACAGAATTTTTAACTAGCTTTAAAGACTGATCACATAAACTACCATATGTTTTTACCATATACTTGCATATAATGTTAGCAAGATCTTACCCGTAACTCATCATCCAATAAAATCTGGTTGGATAAAATGTATACATTTAATTGGTTTCATTTTTACATAAGTAAATAATAAAATAGAATTTCTGATTCGGCATATTGTCGGCAAAAATATTACTTAAAATGTAACATAACTCTGACCTAACATATACACTCATTCCTTAGAAGTTTATACAACCATGTATTGAGAATGAAATACTAATTATATACTAATTATAAATAATTTTTTATGGCTTACAGTGATTTTTTTACACTTGCATCACAATTTTTTTGGTGGTAAGTGGCAATGGGTGCAGATGGTAAAGTGTGCTTGCCCATAGTACTCTGATTCCTATAACTTGAAAGCCCGAACACAACAATGCGTTTATGGCTATAGATTTACAACAGCAATAGCTAGCCAGACGTACTCCAAAAATCTCTACCACCATCCAAACTTATCGACGTAAGGCTCCGCGGGCAAAACGGAGACCATGTTAAAAGGCTAGTACGTAGACGCTAAGCCAGACAGCCCTCAGATGTTATATACTAATTGTGAACAACTATTTGATCAGCAGACACAGAAATCATTATTTATCTAAATTCTATGTAACTAAAACTTATTTCAAATAAAATATGTGTGATCTAAACACAGTTATTCTTTCTACTATGCAGTAAGTGGCATCATTCAATTAAGCTGTAACATTGATTTTACATTCCTTTATATTATTTGATGTATATTCCTGTGGGAATAAAATTTAATAGCTCGCTTTTAACCACTTAACTACCGCCGGCGTATATATATGTGTTTCCGCAATACAATCCTTGAAATTGCGCTGCTATAAAGATGAGCAGTATCTTGGAATGCCATAAATTCCTCCAATGCACTGCATAATATGTGTAAACCATGCACTGTATACTAAACAGAGCCCCAGGCGAGTGCATCTAGTAAGTTTTCCTCGGCAGGTAAGGGTTTAATATTGCATCATGATAATACTAATCAACTTGACCAGGTTATTAATATCTTTATGTACCATACAGTAAGCATTAAGACTACAATTATAAGATGTAGACATTACACCAAAAAAGCATTGGTTAAAAAGCTTACATTTGGATCGAATTTGAGATTAGGTGCAGTGAGGTAGGCCGCCCGGCCATCATTGAGGGTGATCCCAAAGCCACAAACTAATGGGGAGTATTCAATGTCATTTACATGTGTGTTATCTTCAAGAATAGGTTCAGCTGCAAAGAAAACACCTATTATTTGCACAACGATGCAAATAAGACAAATGATGAGGAGGAATCTGTATGGGATAATATATGTTGATCTGCAAAATGTGTGAATTTATTATAACCTTAAAGTTTACACAAAGTTAAAGAAAGAATTTGTGTAATTCATCTTAGACATAACTTTTTATTTCATTCAAAATAGCAATGTTTGCCTTACGATAAGTGATACTCTCGCTCATAAGAATGTGTCGCTAGTAGGGATAATATTCATTACACAGCGTTATGTTTGTCACTAGGGAGATCAAATATGAAATCTCCCTGTAATTTCACTCATGTCTTTCAAATAAGAAAACACTAATTTTGAGCTTGGTTTTGGAGCCAAAAATAAATAATGTCGTGGTACCTAGATCGCCGTCCGCCAGGGACAATGACCTAACTATAAAATTTTACACTAAAGATATTTTGGCAACATTCAAAGACTAAAAAAATTATCCACAACTGAAAAAAAGAATTAATAATAAAATGTATGTATACATGTACCTTTCGAAACCTGTTGATTTATCGAAAACGGTATCCGTCCTAAATCTAAGCAGTAGTCTCTATTCTGTGTACCATCCCAACGGTACCGAAGCAAATGAGCACGTGTTGTACACACCAGAATCTCTGTACCCGATATACAACACATGCGAGTAATTTGACCATCCCATACTAAAACTTCTTTAAACTAAAATCACAACCGATCATGTTAAACAGTCATTTTCGATATAACAGACTTAAATTTTCTACAAACACTACAAAATGATAAAAGAAAACAAATAAAAATTTTAAAGTGAATCTCCCAAAGAAAATCTAGAAAAGTAATTCTTAAAACCTATTGCCCAATGATAAATGAAATATTTACTAGATGAGAGGAGTAATAAGTATATCTTGAAGTAGACCTGTATTTAACAGTTGATGTTAGCTGATAATGAAGTTGAAGTGCAAAATAATAACATGGTAAATTGTTTAAGGTATAAGTTCTAACATATTTCTTTACTAAATAACATTAATACTTTTTATGCGAGTCGCCCGTGAGCCACGGTAGTGACAACACGTCCGATCGAGCTCCAGCCAGCTCTCGTTCGCTGTCCGCCCGCTGT
>DWLS01002678.1:0-17527 GCA_018246255.1 Pachliopta kotzebuea | reverse complement strand
CCGCGCGCGCCGGGTCCGATGAAGCTTTCCCGGCCAAAATGGTGGCCGAAAGAATCGACAACACCCCAAAAAAAAAAAAAAAACTCTTCAAATCAATACACAATGTCGTTATAGCAAACCTAATCATAAAACTGGAGACTAGTAATAAGACCCGCTAAGGTATTAATAATTAGGAAAGATAATCCAAATAAATTACAATCCGTCAGCAAATCTTACGTCACACTAAGAATCTAATATCACGTGAAACGTATCTGCCATCTCTATGTAACCTAATAGAAATGAAGGAGAGGCCTTTCTTCCTAAAAGACATTTATTTTTTGACTGCCCCGCTTTGATGTCGCTGACGTCGGAAGCATTTATGTAAAAAAAAAAGTATTAAAGCACTCTCGTAAGCAGCTGTCTAAGTAATAACATGCGCAATTGATTACAATGAAGCACCGTGAGCGCATTGCTCTGTTAATGACGTCGTAAAAGAGCTGTTGTAAAGCGCAGCGGGAATTTATCGGACAAAAATTATTATATCCTTGCGTAACCAAAAAAATACCCATTAATCTTTTGTAACCCTCGATCCAAAATTGAGGGTTAATATAAGTATGAGCTTTATCACCTGTTACTTATGGCAAACTAAAAAACAAACACTGGTTGTAGGTCTCTGTTGCTGGAGACTGTCTGGGTAGGTATCATTGCAGCTTTTATTTCTTTTGCCAAATATTACTGCTTTTTTTTAGTCGTTTCCCTTTATGTTGTGGGTAAGGGTCCTGTTTTTTTCCATATTTTATGTTTAACTCATTCTTTTCTTTACGCTTTCTTTCCTTAAATCTACTATCCTTTCACTCTTGTATATTCGTCGTTATAGCTATTCGCTTATGTATCGTCTCTCAGACCAAAAACCACCGCATCTCTACATTTATTTTCAATGTTATCTTTTTATGTATAAATTTTTTGTTTTTTTCATTTCTATTATTCTTTTATTACATTCTTTAATTTCTATTTAGCTATAACTCTGTAACAATTTTAACTACTCGTTTCTATTTTTATTTGAGTTTCTAACTTTTGCAAATCTTAAAAAGATGCGCCAACTCTAGTCTTCACTCATCAGAGAGGCGATGCTACTAACACTGATCTTCTCTTCAAGCTCAATCTCGGCATCAGCCCTCTCTGCCAAATGAGGGACAACATTACTATGTTCCAGTTTGGAGGGTGTTGTAAGCCAGTGGAATTACTGTGGTAACGCATAACGCCTTGTCTCAAGACAAGCACAATGTAGTGCTGTGTATATCATCTTAACCAGCGGCATATTATTGGCAATCGTATCACTTACATTCAGGTAAACACCTTGATCGTTTTGTGGCATAATAAAAAGGCTATATGATACCGAATCGCTAATGAAGTATCCTGCGACTTTACAATGGTTGGTATTTGACTCTAATTTATGTACTCACAAGTAAAATAAAAAAGCTCTCTTCACTACTTTACCATCTACTCCAGTGTTTTTCAACGTATTTGGTCTCTTGTCCCAGTTTTGGGAAAAAAAAATTGTATGATATCCTTGACTTTTGCAATATTTATTTAATATCCATTATCATCATCATCATTATAAGCCGATATACACCCAGTGCTAGACAGCCTTGCCTAATGATCTCTACTGCGATTCTGCGCTGTTCGCATCTAGCGCATTCTTGCGACATTCACCAGATCGACGGTTCACCTAGAGTGTAGCCTTCTAGTACTACGTTTCTAATGCCCATCAAAAACCTAAAAAGGCAATGAATTTATTGCCCAAGTATGAGAGAATTGTCCACCTTGTGGAACACCGATGTACTCTATGACATTAGTAATGTTTGCCATCACATAATGTTGCAGTATGCCGCCGACATTTAACAAAGCGTGGCGCAGAAGCGGCGCCGCCGCCCGCAGAGGCTTTCGAAACGGCGCTCAATGAAATGTCAAAAATGGGGTCAGTCGCGAAATGCTAAGTCGAGACATTTCGCTTGTTCGCGGACCCGGCGCCGTTCGGATGACCACCCCAGCCTTTACCAGCCATCCCCCCCATCTCCTCATTGTTCCGCGGCGTTGTTTCTTATTGCAACTGTTTGCATAATCGCGAACTCCGTTAGAGCGCTCCATGAAGTACGTTTGGAAGTGGAACTGCAGGAAGCTCTCATTAAATGTTTAAGGCGGAACTGATGCATTTTTTTATCTCTAATATACTGTCTTTAACTTCACATGGTGTTGGGTTTTTTATAATAGTTTACAGCCTTGCGATTTGATACATGTCTCAAAGCACGTGATATTAATTAGTGTTATACTAACTGCACATATATTGCACAATCCATTCATGCAGGCTGGATTCAAAACAGGCACTACCTTAGTCAGGAAACGTATTAATAGTACTAATACCATAAGTACGAAGGAAATGTTTCACAAGGGGATTGCGAAAGGGGTCACCGGTTCGGTTCCCGATCGGCGAATGTTTTGCGGGCAAAATAACCGCGCGGCATATTTAAGACTGATGTTTAGATATCACGACACGACTTTTACGACAAATATATCCGTCCTAGCGGAATGTAAGTTCCGTGACGTCTATATTCGTCAGCAGTAATAAGTTACAGCGGTATAAATATACAAGCTGAATATAAGAAACAAGCTGGAAAGATATTATGCGTCATCTCTATCGGGGTCTCTATTATCTTATAAGATTATTATATGATATTAGGATATTTAGGATACTAAGATAATAATCTTATAAGATTAGGATGTACTGGAATGGCCTAGGGTCTAATTATGCTTTCAACACTGACTTGCCTTTAGGGTCATGAGTTAGATTCTCGGTGAAGATTCTCTTTCTTGCTTTCGCCCTCTCCCACATTGCTGACTTTAATCTTTTATGTCTCCGCAACCGATACAGTTATAGCCTTTATATTTCGGATTCCTTGTCTACATATTCTGAACTTCATTCTATCCAGGAAGAGTATCCATGCAGCTGTCCCGGTTTAAAAGTTACAAGCGTTACGATAAATTGAGACAGTTTATTATGTATTAGTAGTTGCCCTTTGCATTCGCAAGTAAAAAATAATATAAAATTAATATATTCAAAACTTTGTTACCATAACTATACATGCATATATATCATATGTCAGCCATTAAATTGCCAAGTGACATCCCATTCTGCACGGACACACGACAAAAATGGAAAGATATTAGAAGGATAAAAAATATTAGTCAAATTAACTTAGAGCGTTTCAAAATATCTCAGTCTAATGTCATAGCATATGCTAACATATTTAGATATATTCTTTACTAGTTAAATTACTTGGCTAACGAGACTTAACACAGAAAGAATAAGTAGTAGTTGTAATCGGGTCCGAAAAAATCTTACCATCGATCAAAACTGGTAGTAAGTGTTTGTTACCGGCGACCGTCTAGGTAGGTACAATCGCAGTTTCTATTTCTACCGCCAAATAATGTGCAATTACCGTTCCGGTTTGAAGGGTGATATATACTAGTGAAATTACTGGAGTAACGAGACAACACTATACGTCACATAGCAACGAGAGCGAGCTATTGTATACCATGTTAACCAGAGGCGGGTTATGGGCAATTGTATATATGCAGAACGACCAGGTCGTCGCGAGAAATGAGAAAAAGTAGTTATGTTAATAATCAATTTATAGATACGACACGTGTCCGACACGACACCGCCGAAGCTAAAGGCGACTCCGGAACCCCTGCCGGAACCCATAATCTTCATACATTACACGATTTATTAGCATAAAGTATGAACGGCACACTTCCAAGCGTCATGAATAAAAGAATACCGCTGGGGGGTGAGGGGGGGTTGTGGGAGGTGGGACCACCTTTGTTCCACGTCCGGTGTCATCATTAAATTTGCGAAACCGTCTCTCTCCGTCTTCATGAAATTCAAATATCGATGATATATGTGTATATTTATATCCAGGGCAATGGAGGCCGTATATCAAACGCTGGTCCAGGTCAGCGGCCGCTGCTGCGCACTTCCAGCGATCACCAGAACTGTGTCAATCGGACAACGGCCGCAAGTGATTTCAAAATTCTGGAGACGATATGTATTTATGTATCAATTTTTATTTATTCGACAACTCGACGAAACGAAGGAGACGTTCACCTGATGGTAAGTGATACGCTTACCTATAAAATGACTCTGGTTGAAATGGTATACATAGCACCATTTCACTCGTCGCTTTGAGTTTGTTAAGTCTCGTTAATCCAGTAATTTCATTAATTAACAACACCATTCAAACTTGAACATAGTAATTTTTACTATTGTTGTCGTCAATGTAGCAATGTTTACAATTTCAAACAAAAATTTAAACTTTTCTTACTGGAAAAACAAAATTTTTAAAAAACACTTCGCACTGGCCTGCAACATTTTCTGTCATACTCCAAAATATTTAAGCGAACCATTAAACTATAACGGAACATATAATTAATACAAATAGTTGGAGCTACAAGTAGTTTTATCAACTTTCGCGACTGCACCGCGGGCGGTGGCTGAAAATCAGTGTCTCATCTCCAGCAGGTGAGCGATCCACTGAACTGCGGCCCATTGTACCACTGCAGCAATCGCAATGCATTAATGACCACCTATGGGGTTTTAATGAGTATAAATCCCACATAAATCTGACTTATCTTAAGAACCAAGGTATCTTTAGTAGATTTTCTCTATTGCCGATGACCGTCTAGGTAGGTACCACCGCAAATTCTACTGCAGCTGATAAACAAGATAGATAGATATATAGACTGTTTATTGTTCCACAAAAAACACACACATACATATACATGGACAAACAAAAGATTAAATATACAAATACAAACATATTCAGAGATTTTAAGGCTAAATACGAATAACAATTAAATACAGAGAAAAACGATTTGTGTGTGCAGCACATGTATATGTATGTGTGTTTTTTGTCGAACAATAAACAGTCTATATATCTATCTATCTTGTTTATCAGCTGCAGTAGAAGTTGCGGTGGTACCTACCTAGACGGTCATCGGCAATAGAGAAAATCTTCTAAAGATACTCTGCTTCTTAAGATAAGTCAGATTTATGTGGGATTTATACTCACTAAAATCCCATAGGTGGTCATCAATGCATTGCGAAAGGAACCGGAATCTCCTATTGGACTCACTGGTACCTGCACTGCTGCTGAACACATCCCGGGGAGAGCTGTAATCCTCCCTAGCACTCACAGTGTGCTGCGACAGAGTACGAGACTACTTCATACTTGGCTTGGACCATGGCTCACTCAAAAGATAGTGAGGGTTTCCCTCAACCTCCGTATACCCGAACACTCTTTCAGTCGCCTTCTACGACAGGCAGGACTCACCTTACTCCTATTCTTAATAGCACGAAAGCTAAGCAACAGAACTCTACCAGTAGTGAATTCTTTCATTTCCACTTGTATTTATAGTAAGGTAAGGTAGATTTACTTTTTATCCACGTCGAGGTTTTTCTATTCGATTAAACTCCTCGCGTGTTGGGTCTGAGAGTCCTGAGGGATTACCCCGGGGGCAGCGCGGGTGACGTTAATCCAGCACCCGCCGGGGACGCGCCACTTTTTTTTTCCATTCGGTTTTGGCAAACGATCGCTTTGAATTCAAGGAAATTTCATTTGGAAATGTTCGAGAGGTTTATTTGGGAGTGCTGATACTTGTATACTTTACATTACACAAACGAAGCAACTCTTCATGAATACCACATGGATAGTACATTCAGATATTACTTAGTTACCAGCCAATAGACGTCCACTACTGGACATAGGTCTCCCAGGGAAATTTCATTTGGAAATGTTCGAGAGGTCTATTTGCGAATGCTGATACTTTTACACTTTTCAATACACAAATAAAGCTTTTTTATTTTCATGAATACCACATGGATAGTACATTCAAATATTTCTTCCTTAACAGATTTTTTATTCTGAGAGCCGACGAGATGAGCAAGGCGTTCATGTGATGGTAAGTGATACGCTTAACCATAAGATGGCACTGGTTAAAATGGTATATACAGCACTACATTGCGCTCGCCTAAAGGGTGTTAAGTTTCGTTACCTCAATAATGTTACTAGCATACAGCACCCTTCAAACTAGAATACAATAATGTTTCACAGTACTGTTAGTCAGTAGAAGTAGGGTACAGTGGAACCTACCTAGATTGTGTCCTATAACAGAGACCTACCACCACTAAACCTACTGGTAGTAAACCATAGGTAATGATTCGGTAACTTACGTTAGGTACTTTTATTACATATAAAAATATATATAATTTATGATTGTATATAGCTCCGCTCCCGGGTGGTATGTAACTTGATCAGGCCCCATTATCGTAGCTCCCAGTATAAAGCTGCAAGCAACGCAACTTAAAATTATTCAAAGGCTAAGGTAACGTAACTTTATGAGAACAATTGATATTACAACCCCGCAACTTAATAATTTAGTACAATATTACGCTTCACTACAATTTAAATTACTAAATCTGTTTCTGCAGATCCTCTACACTCACCTTTTCTATTCTTGTCTTTTCTAAGCTACTTTCTTCTCGATTATATGGAACAGAGGATATATACAAAATAAATATAAAAGCACAAATGTAATTAGGAAAATATAATAACAAAACACCTCAATAAACAACTGTGGCGTAACTAAAAGAAATTTAGGAGAAAAAGTATGTAAAAATAACTTATAAGGAAATATAGAGAAAGAAGCAGTGATGAAAGAATAATAAATGAGGAATGGGAAACCGAGAGAACGAAGGAAATGGAATGGAAGAAAATAAAAGAAGCATAAAATCTAAATAATGTACTCGAGCATTATCCCACACTGACCAAAGGAAGAGGAGTGATAAAAAAACGACTTTCTTCTTCAACTTACAATTTGTCTTTCACTATATTACTTTTGCTGTGATCAACTTATTTCCATTTTGTGATTTCTAGGATACCATCACAATTTTCTTCTGACCTTATATCTTTCGACCTATCATCATGATCGTTTACATTAGTGTCTACAACCTATCTTCTGATTTAGTGTTTAATTTCTCCATCAGGTCAGGTCCCATACAGTCTCACATAATAAATTATGGGATCAAATCCAACCTCACCTTGTAGCGGTGTACGCTGTGTAATCAACTAACGAAGCTCTGGATAGTACTAATCCGCATTAGGCCAGTGTGGTAGGAGACAGCCCAAATCTCCCTACTGTTGGAAGAGGCAGCAGTGGCCGTCTATCAGCTGATGATGATGATTACCAGAATCAATGTAACCCTAACCATATCAACCTGGCAACAACAAGCGCTAATAAGACCTAAAATATAAAAGCAAACACAGAACTGCTCTAACTCATTTAACGAGATGTATGAAAGTAGGAAAAAGAATGACAAATTCAGAAAGTAGAATAAGAGATGAAAGTAAGAAGCAGAGAATAGATATATGAGAAAGGGGTAGAAAGAATGGAAATAAATTGAAATTTAAAATAAAAGATGATAGATAAGCCATATCCCACCATAAACAAAAGGTAACATTTAAAAAGAAATTCTTACCAACCTCAATTTTTAAGGAATATCCCACAAGCGAGCAGTTTTATGGTGTCACTAACATGCATACCGAAATACCAGGTATCCAATGTTATCAACGTGTGATTCATAAAAACATTTAAAATATTTGCTAACCCCTGCGTGATGTATACGTCAACAAGCAGCCATTTTGTTTATAATTAATCAATGACATATTTGACGCAGAAAAAAATACAGCGAAACAATAGCGGGGACTGGGGACACCAATGTAGAGCAACTGCTCCTTATGCAAACGATAAAACAGATTCATACTATAGTCAAAAATATAATAACGATGATCATGACTACTCACGAGATCCAAGTCAACCTCACCCTGCTAGTCAACAAACGAGGCTCTGGCTCCCCACACGCATTAGCACAGCATGGTGGAAGATGGCCCAAATCCCATCACTATTTAAGGAGGCCAATATCCAGCAGAACACATCTATCGACTAGTGATGATGATCTTAAATATTTACCAATTCTGATTGACATTATATTCAGATCACAGAGTAAAAATAATTACAGAATTACTTTTTTTATTCTACTAGTCAATGAGATGAAGGATGTCAATGTGTGAAGGATGACATGAGTAAGAAAGGGGTAACCGATGTGATGACGGCTGAGAGGCGAGACTGGAAGAGGAGAACATGTTGTGCCGACCCTACATAAAGTGGGACCAGGGCAGGAGAAAGAAGAAGAGTCAATGAGACGAGTAAGACATTCACAGGTAAGTGACATATGCCCATAACATGGCGCTGGTTAAGATGGTATACACAGCATCATATTATTGTGGTTGTTTTGAGACGTATGTTAAGTCTCGTTACCCCAGTAAGTTCCCCTCCGAAGACCGCGTAGCCCGCGCCACCGCGACTCGTTTTTCGTACTCCAAGTACGAAATTAGGTTAAGGTACAGTTTATATATATAAGTATCTATTGTATCATTTTTCTTCCCACCTCTTCCTCCTTCCCCAAATCGTCTTCCCTCGTCTCACTCCTCTCCTTTATATAATTTATATACATATACACACTTTTCAGCACGCGGAGTCCTGATCCGCGAGCTCAGGGTCCGATGAAGCTTTCGCGGCCACAATAATGACCGAAAGCATCAACTTCATCCGAAAAAAATAATACAGTAAGTTCACTAGCTACAGCACTTTTTAAACACAGTAATATTTATATAGTACTGTTTAGCGGTAGAAATGGGAGCTGCGGCGATACTTCTGATTCTGCAGCAACAGAGACCTACCTCCAGGAAAATTAAGGAGATGTAGACTCTGTATGAGAGTAAGCAGTGTGAAGATGTAGAGGTTGATGAGAAACAGCCTGGAGTGATGAGTGTACCAGGTAGAGACGTATTACAAGGGGAGGAAGTAACCCCAGGGGCCCGCCGCTATTTCGGTCCCGGGCCGGCCATGTGGCGTATAAACGGTCTTACTTCAAAGAACAAAAGAACAAAGTTTATGAAGAAAGTAAAAATAAAACGTATACTATATACAGGATGTTACAAAAAAATATTTAAATATAACTAACAGTTTTTTTTTAGACATAGTAGTAAATCTCTGTTACTACAGACCTTAGTAGGTACCACCGCAGCTCCTATTGTAGCCTACAAACAGTAACAAACAGTACTGTGCTACAGTATAAAGAGTTTAACGATAATAATGATATTACTAGGGTAACAAGATAACACCTTCCGTCTTAAGGCGATGAGCGCAATATGGTGCTGTGTATAACATTTTAATCAACATCACGTTATGTGAGCAACATATCACTTACCATCGTCTCGTCGCGTCGTAGTTTAAAAAATACCTTCAAAAAGCTGTACTGTGGAAACATTACTGTTTACTGAGGGTGATGTATACTAGTGAAATTACTAGAGCAACGAGACTTAACACATGTATCTAGGCAATGTGTGATGCTGTCTATAATATCTTAACTGGTATAGCTCTATCAAATCATACCTGTATAAAATAGTTATCAAACAATATACATATGAAAGTAGTTCCTTTGTATTAGAAGATACTAACATATTCCTCTTCTTCTTAAAGATACTATCTTCTTTCTTAAGTTGGCGTAGTAGTCTTAGGTTTTCAGTATATATTTCTGCGATCTTATATTCTAAAAGGGGATGTAAGGGATCCCACACAACACCTCACCAGCTCGTGACGTGCCCTCCTAATCAACAAATAAGGCTCTGGTTACTACTAACCGGGATCGGGCCAGTGGGGAGGGAGATGGCCCAAATTCCCTCACCATTAGGGGAGGCATACGTCCCGCAGTGGACGTTCATCGGCTGATGATGATGATAATACGTATGTAAGGAAATATTAAACGAAAGAACATCCTGTGTAGTTTAGTGGGGCCCCTGTGAAGAGGCCGGTGCCAAAATCGGGCATCGAACCCGCGACATCTGTTCCTTTGCGCACGCGCCGCCGCCTGCGCCCGCGCTCATTCATCGAGGGCCGTTTAAGTGGGTTTTTATAGTATCGGTGAAAGGTTTTTAAAATTAATCAATAAATTATATATTTTTTTATTCGACAGTGAGACGGAATAAGCAAGACGTTCACCTGATGGTAAGTGATACCTTTGCCCATATCCATAGTTAACACTAGATTTACCAGACCAGTCAAATTGACTGGTCATGCAAATTCAATTTGAAATTATTTCTTCGTGAAAGTATCGTCTTTCTGTAATGATATCATGACTTTTGTAACTTTGACTAAAAAAATTATTTCATGAACTTTATGTTATTATATATATATTCATAACAAATGTATTAGGTTTAGGTAGAAATATGTATAGTTAAACAGTTGGTAAATCTAGTGTTAAGGAGGTATACGTAACACCAGATTATTCTCATCGAATTGAAACATAAGATGTTAAGTCTCGTTACCCCAGTTGTTTCATTAGGTTATTACCAAACTATAACACAGTAATGTTTGAAGCTACAGCGGTATCTACCTAGACTGCCTCCGGCGACTAAAATCTATCACTAGATTCATACGTTGATTACTCTGAATTGTTATAGCTTTGTCTCACATAACGCTGACGCGGATATCCATAGACAGTTCATTCCAAAACAGCAACGGTCTGACGCGTTCCGGTTCCAGAGAAATTTTCTCCCACCATCGAGTTATGAATTGAACTATAACCTTTAAAGTTAGGTACACAAAAGCCAAACTTTGGGTAGGTGAGATGTTGAGGTAGAAAGTAAGATTTTTGAGAATAATATGAGATAATAATACAATTTACTTATGAAAATAAATACCAGCAATGAAATATCAATACATAAAAATTACAATGATGATGTATACATATATTTAAAGAGGTTAAGACAAATGTACATAATAAATATATTAACATGACTTATGTATTTAAATAAATAAAATAAAATAAAAACTCTTTATTTCGGATAACAAGATCCATATAATGTTAGTAAAAATCTTAAAAACTATGTTAGTATTTTATTTTTATTAGGGACGTTGTCCTTCGCACAATATTATCTATAAGTGGACAATCTCCACTGCTGGTATTTGCGCCTTGATCCAAATCTGTAAATCTTGATATATATTGCCAAGGAGCTGCAGAATGGAGTTTTTCAAATAGGGCGTGATAAGGTTCTACAGGGTTTGGCAATGCGACAGTACTGCCTCTAGTAGTATAAGTCAAAGCCATGTGTCAAATCGCGTGACTATAAATCCAAAAAAAAAATACTGCAGGCGTGTCCAAACTGCGGTAAATGCATACCATCAGGCAGGCCATATTCTCCTTTCCCACATGTGTGGTATAAAAAAACTCCACACAGCGCTGTGCAAGTCTCCAGTCCAGTCCGTGGTCGTAACCCGGCCGCGAGTCTGCTCAGTTTATCGCGGCGCTGCTCTATTTGAATCCCGGAATATGCTTTATTACACCAATAAACGTTTAAAGTGAAGTGGAAAATGACTTAAATAGACATCTCCACACGGTTTACTGGCCATTTTACGATTCACGGCTAATGGACTGCCGCGGGCAACCATCATATACTCCAACATATACAGGGTATTAGTAAACCGCTTCCGAAATCGTAGACAGACGATAGTACTAATGACACATTTATGGTGGTGCGGGGGAAAATCGATACTGATTATAAAATATATATTTAAAACATTTCATTGACTTTATTTACGCTCCATCCTTTAATATAGCTAAATGAAACGACAGTTTCACTAAAAATACATTATTTAACTAAAAAAAAACAGCAATTAACACACATGCGACGGCAGCTAGCGATCGCACAAATCTACTTTGCGATGTATTTGGTTTCAATTTTAACATTATTCTGTTGGGGTACGGGCCCGGCTCAACCGTGTGGTCATTGACCCGAGCATCAGCTGTTTTTTATTATGTGTGTTCATTAGTTCGTTCGTCTGCCCCGGGCTCACTTAATGGACAGTGAGGTACCCCACACTCAAAGGGCGTCCAACCTTTTTACTCAACTCCGACGACAGGCTTACCTTAGTCTTATTCTAGATAGTCCGAAACTTCCTCCAAGAAGCAGAGTATCTTATGAATATAACCTACACAACAAAAATGATAGCTAAAGATAATTTGGAAAATCCGTTTAAACCGTTAACTTGAAGTAGGGACATTCACAAAAATAATTCAAGTGTGAGAAGAGAGAGACAACTTCCCACTCAGCCTCGTCATCAGTTAATGTATTGATTTGATTGATGTATTGATTGATCCAGACAAACAAAACAAAATAAAACATGGCCTTGTAATTGAAAATAAAATCGTAGAAAATGTAAATAAGAAAGTATTAAATAAAACGAGAAATAAAGTGTAAATAAGAATCAAAATGTAAATAGTAAAATATAGAGACAAATGTATAAAATAGAAGTAATATAAACAATAGAAAAGCTGTTACAGTAAAAATTAAAAGATACGGCAAAATTTGGTCTGAGAGGAAATGCAATGAAAGAAGAATGAAGAAATGCAGAACAGCAATGATAGAAGAGAAAAGTAGGGATAGGGAAATGAGTAAAGAAAAATATAGTACAATAAAAAGAGGAAACATGACCCTTATCCAAAACACGAAGGAGGAACGAATAAAAAACTCAGTCTGTCAGTATATTCTTTAAGTTAGATTAAGTTACTACATCTTTTGTTCCTTTTTTTAGAAAGCTTATTTAAATTTAAGTACTTGTTTGTCCCTGGTTTATAAATAACCAATAAACCTTGCAAATGAACCAAAACAAAGCAAACGGAATGTGTTTCCGTTCATTATTCACCACCCACTAGTTCCTATGGTATTTGGAATTATTATAACTAATAATCAAACTCATAATAAATTCAATTATCATAATTATAATGTAAGAGCGTCAACAGCTCAGATCGTGAACGTCGACCTGATGAAGCTCAGGTTCGATCCTCGATGACATGATCATCATGACAACTACACTAAGAACACCAGGCAAGTGATTATTCGTTTTATATAGATTAGTCTAGATCAGTGTTTCCTATCCTATCCTATCCTATGTCCCACTTTTGAGTAAAATTTTTATTATGTCTTCCTCGAACCTTGTGATTTTTGACCAAAGCCAACGAAAAATAAAAACACATAAGCTATTTTCTTTTAATATTTAGATTGCACCTCTTAATGACAGAATTGTCCCTTTGTGAGGTTTTCCCCTACATTGGGAAACCTAGGCAGTCTAGATTTCTACCGCCAAACAGTGTTCCAGTTTGAAGGATGTAGTAAGCTAGAAAAATTACTGCGGTAACAAGACTTAATATGTCTCAATGCGACGAGCGCAATGTGGAGCTGTGTATACCATCTTAACAAGCGCCGTGTTATGGGCAAGCGTACTTACCATCAGGTGAAAGCCTTGTACGTCTTGTTGCGTTATAAGATAAAAAAATGAGAGATATGACATTAAATCTGGTTACTCTGGTAATTTCACTAGCTACTGCTACAGATTTATGAAATAATTAATGATTGTGTAAGGGGTCCCACAGAAATACACACGGGTCCAAAGCCGATCTCACAATGCTGGCGGTACCTGCTAATCAACAAACGATGCTCTGGCTCCTCACTAACCTGCACTGGACTAGCGTGTTGGGAAAGGGCCCAAATCCCTCACTACTGGAGGAGGCTTATGTCCAGCAGTGGACTTCTATTGGCTGATGATGAATGCCTATTTTATGGAGGCCTATCACAGTGGGTGTTATTCTGCTAACAATGATGATGATGAATGTTTGTTCGACTATAGTAATAGACCACTTACAACAAGTGTATAAAATCAAAATTTGACGTCACAGTTTCATAACAAACAATTGCAGTTTTTTTTTGCGCCAATTAAAAACTATTTACTCCCAAATGTATTCCGATGCAGAACTTTCAACTTACAAACGGGACCCGCAGTTGGGAACACTTGAAACTCCGGCGGGGTTCGGGAATTTAGCTTATAGTGCGCTGTTGGAAAATAAAAGCTCGAATCAGTTTATTTCATTTGAAAGTTAAAAAATAGTGTACTTAAAACTTTTATTATAAATATATAATATTAATCTATCAATTAACTGGTGGAAGGTCTCTGCTTTTTTTATGTGCGTTACCCTTCGTAGTGTGGCTAAGGGCCTATGTTTGCCGTAATTCATTTTCACTCTTTCTTTTCATCTTCCCTAACATCTCTCTTTCATACTTCATATTACCTTTCATTATTCAGTTCTTTACTTTCCTCCTCCATTTCCTCACAAACCAAATTCACCGCATATCCATACTTCACACTTTTTATTTTCCTTTTTCATTTATTTAAATTTCTTTCACTCTCTTTCACAGTCTGTCCTTATTCCTGTTTCCTTACCTCTGTCTTCTAAGTCTTGTTTTTATTTATTACCATCTCAACAACTTTCTTGCAATATCCCATCAATATTCAACGACTTTCATCTTCACTCATCAGAGAGGGAACGTTGTCACTATCAATTTTCATGTCCAACTCTGTCTCAAGAGGAACGACAGGAGGTGATCACATGCACCTAATGTAGATCTCTGTTGCTACAGACCATCTAAGTAGGTACCACCGCAGCTGCTATTGCAGCCAACAAACAGTACTGTGCGAACTTTACTGTATTTCAGTTTGAAAGGTGCTGTGTGATAGTGAAATTACTGGTATAATGAGATCCAACAATCAAGGAGTCGAGCACAATGCGATGCCGTATATACCAGCTCAAACTAGGCCATGTTGTGGGCGAGCGAATCACTTACCATCGAGTGAGCGCCTTGCTCGTCATGTCGGCTCATTGAATAAATAAAAATGACAACTGGAACATGTAATTGGTGGTGTGAAGAAATGAATGTGGACTGCAGCGTGTGTGTCGGTGACCCATCAGATCCTTCCGAGGCTCCGTCACAGAGGCCGTCTCGTGGAATTCTGATGATTAATATGAATTATTCAGGCGTTATTCGAGCGATTCTTCCGGCTCAGGGGGCCGGACAAAGGGGAGGTTCAAAAGCGAGGGACCGGTGGAGTTATTTTCATACGGATTAATTTCAGAAGGGATGGAGGGATTCCAATTTAAGATTATGACGTCACCGGAACGGGCCCCTGTGACTATAACCTTTTTTGTACGATTGTCGCGCCACAATGACGGATCGGGGAAGTTATCTGATGACTGCTCTAACTCCTCAGACGATTTGCGAAGTTCGATTAGTTTCGTGTTTGTCTTGTGTTCAATGGAAATTAAAATCCAGTTATAAATCTAGGCGCTGTCTCGATCAATTCTGAACTTACGACTATTGTAATGACGGAAAGATTTATCATTAGAAAGATTTATTTTGACGAAATCATTAGCAAACGGGCTACACATTGAATGTATATCTAATCTATACTTTAACTTCTGAGTGTCTGTAATATAATAGTTATAAGTTAAGCTCTACAGGCGCCCACTGTACAGACTAGCCTTGTTTGGAGTTATTGGAAAATCAAGTGTGTCCGTATGCTTCTTTTGTAATAAATAAAAAAAAATAAACTCATATTATGAATTTATAAAAAGAAAAAAAAATTATTTATGTATATTATTATACATAAATAACATTATAGTTATAGTACGGAATAATGTTATTGTGTGAGGGAATAAAGGAACAATACCAACATGTTCGATCCAAATTCCAACCTAACCTGACCGTCTTACTATGACGGAGGCCGTAATAGTCACCGTGGTACTCCCTGCTGGACAACCAATTATGTTCAGGTGACTCAACAGTGTGGGAATGAAAAGCCCAGCCAAAAACTAGGCGAAAAAGCTGCAGCTAGCCTTGAGGATTACATGACTCCAATAATAGCTCATGTAGAAAACAATATTTATGTAAAGCACCAATAGTACATAAAAGTTAGTTCTCTCTACGTATTCATACCGGACATTATCATCATCAGCCGATGGATGTCCGCTGCTGGACATAGGCCTCCTCAAATAACGGGGGATTTTGGCCATCCCCAACCACGCCGACTCAATGCCTAGAACCTCGTTTGTTGATCGGCTGAGATCGAGCTGGTGAGATTGGCTTGGGTCCTATGAATTGTCATTAGTCACTAATTTGTATTATTTAAAAACCTTTCCACTCGACAATTTATTAGACGAGAAATTATTTATATATTCAGGTCTCATTTTAATCCGCAGTAAGTTTACTAAATACCCATGTCTAATGCCTAAACGATCTTTCACCTAAAGCTAATGGGGATCAATAGAGAAACCTCAATCGCGATTCTTTCCATGGACTAAAAACAAATCGGTATACTTTATTTTTAATTCTTTAAGGCATGAGACGATTAAGGGGTTCATTTGATGGTAAGTGAAACGCTTGTCTATAACATAGCGCTGGTTAAAGTGGTATACACTGCACCATAACGATATTCATCTTGAGACGTAAAGTGTCTCGCTAACCCGGTAATTTCACAAGCATACAGCACTATTCAAACTGGAACACAGTAATTTTTGCACATTACTATTTGTTGGTAGGAATTGGAACAGCGGTGGTACCTAGCTAGTCGGTCTCCGGCAGGAATTTATCACCAGTATAATTATATCTAATACTACAAAACCCTACATCCTCGTTTCAAATGTAAACATCAGGCAATACAGGCTCAGACTTTTGAACTACAAAGGGCAGAAAACCTGATGGACGGTCTTAGATATCAACATTGGTAAATATTTAGGAAAATACAGCGGAGCTCAAAGTTAGTCGGTGAGTAACCAGCCTTGAAACAGCAGGTGTTTAACACATCCATTATACCGTCGGCTGTAACGGACGCCAGCTGTCCCTCTCACACACAACCTCGCTTTACAACAAACGATGATTTTAAAAAAAAAACCCTTACTAAAAATTTACTTTAGTAACAAGACCTAGATCTAAAGATTAGGAGCATAATTGGGCGTTGGATACGAAAACAGGTAAAACGTTTTTAAAATATCATTTGTTTTCTAATTAGTATCTATTTTCTCCCTTTCCTCCACCAAAGTTGTCATCAGTACTATCGTCTCTCTACGTTTTAGGAAGTGGTCTTCTTATACCACATTATATCGAAATTTATTGCTTAGCCAGCGGTGGACCAGACTTTCGTGCACATGCTAACTTCCTGTCCCTTATTTGGCGGAAGAAGAGCAGACGCCGAGATGGAACTCGGTGAGACGATAAGGGTGAGTAGCATCGCCTCTCTGATGAATGACGAAAAAAGTCGCCCCATCTTTATAAGATACGCTAAATAATAATGGGAAAAGTGATAGACACAAATAAAACGAAAGCGTATAAAAGCCAAATGTAAAGCGTATATAACCGAACCGTGAACCGTATTTGTATATATGTTAACGGACAATCCGTCATTGTATAACAATTCCTAGGAAATGTATGTAATTCCTAAAATCAATTGATTTTATAAGAATAAATATAAGTTGATTTTGTGATAC
>DWLS01002677.1:0-17533 GCA_018246255.1 Pachliopta kotzebuea | reverse complement strand
CAAATCATAGAACAAAACGGTGCATATTTGACCCAAATCGGACAATCCGTAGCATGTTAAATAAAGTCCTGAAGTTCATATAAAAATAATGGATTTCTTTTTCCCCAACCTATTATATTCTCTTTCACAATTTTTGTTTCAGATGCGTGCCAAGGTCACCGAGATACTACAGGAAAGGCAACTAGCAAAAAATCCGGACTGCCGTAACTTCTGCGCTCCGACACCGTCTGCTGAAGTTCTGCTGATCAACGATCTAATCAAGGAGTACCTAGAGTGGAATGGGTACCTTTACACGTCAACCGTACTGACGTCGGAGGCGGCGCTGCCTAAAGAGAAACGCACGAGAGCTGAACTCTGTGCAGAAGTGGGGGTGAAAGATGATGAGAAATCGTCAGCCCTGCCGCTGTTGACTAATATCGTCGCCGCCTACATTGAACGTATAAAACGTAAAATTAGCAAAATTAAAAAGGATTTGGCGTAACATTTGACTTTTATGCAAATAAAACTACTAAGCACCAATTGCTAAATACCATACCTGTCTTTTTTTATTTACAATGAACTTATTTGACCTTAATTTTATATGATTTTGAAAATCTGATTACACTGACCTTCGAACGGATACTCAATAACAGTTATTAATGTGCTTAAAAATTTTATGGTAAGGAAATTCACAGAAAATCCTACCATTCAAAGCAAGAATTTTTTATATTCGACGGAACAACGCGGCGAGCAAGCCGTTTACTTGATTGTAAGTTATACGCTTGCTTATAGCAACATGGCGCTGTTTAAGATAGTATACACAGCATCACATTGCGCTCGTCTCCTTGAGACGTGTGAAAGTATTAAGTTTCCTTACCACTCAACTACAAAGAAACTTTAGGGTTATAGCCCAAAAACCGGCGACGTGGTGTTCCATTGAAGAGAGCTATGTCCAGCAGTGGACTGCCAGCAGACTGTTAATGCTGATGATGGAACACAGTAATGCTTGCGTAGTACTGTTAGTCGGCTGCAAAGGAGTTGCGGTGGTACTACCCAGACGGTCTTTAGCAACAGAAAAGATTACTAATAATACACCAGGAGACTTCTTCGTCGCAATGATTGTTGACTAAAAAAACATCTTAATAATGGTTGGTACACATGCTCGTTGATCTTTGAATAATACTCCATGTCGTGTACACGCCGATAGGAATAAATGCAGTTTGGGAACAGCGCCGTCCACTGAAATTTGTCTACGTACACTGCACGTACAGGCGGCCGCAGTGGATTCCCGCGACATCTGTTACCTGACCCCATCAGCGCAGTGCCGACCGAAGAAGGTATTACTACGCTTGACCCTTAAACTAAAATACCAAGAATTGTATTTTGTATTGTTTTCTGTGGATATGTTGCAGCATTATTTAAATTTATTGCTACCATGTCTTAATTATTGCTTCTTGTCCGGTTATTATTTATAGCGTTCCTCCGGTTATGTGAGGTCAGATTCTTTATCTCCACTTTCTTCCTTTTCTGCTAAGATCTTCATTTTTTGTACATTCTTACTATCTTCTTTTAAATCTGTTTTTCGTTCAAACCGTATTCTCTTTACATTTATGTCCTTTCATGCATCATCTGACAGACTTCAGTCCCCGCTTCATAATATCTCATTTCCTTTGTTACATCTCTAAGTTCTGTTTTACATCAATTTTGCATCATAAATTTATTTTTATTTATCGTTTTCTCTATCACGTTTTTGCTATTTTTAAAATATACAGCAACTTCCGTCTTCTCTCATCAAGTAGATCTGTATTCCTAAAGACCATACAAGTACCACTGCAGTGTTCATTTGAGCTCCCAAACAGTACGTCCAAGCATTACTGTGTTCCGGATAGAAAAATATTGTAGCTAGAGAAATTACTGGGTGTAACGAATCTTAATATTTGATGACATCGTCCTAACCCAAAGCCTACTGTAGCCCACTTTATGACAATTTTCTATAAATAAAAATCTGATAAAGGTGAATAAGTTACGGAGCTAAGATGATAGACAAAGGCACTCGTTAAATAAATAATACTCCCATATTTTTAACGGAAACTATATTTTTGTAGAGAATACTAAAACGTATAATAATAGTATATTGGCCAGTTCTTGGAAAGGAAATCCAATAAAAATACTCAAGTCCTTATACTCTGGATTCTTTTGATGCATCAGAGATTCTCTGCCGATGTTTGGTTTGTGCTGCTAGACATACAATGGACTTTAAAGAACCCATTCCATTAGGGTTCTCTACAATAAAATTCGAGTTATCTGTAGTTGGATTAAAAATATAAAACCTTGACTTTGTTATGGATGACACTCGACGATACGATTTTGTCGTGTTTAAAATATAACGAAGAGGCTTTTTCGTAACGAATGCACTAAATTGATATTCCAATTAGTTTTCTCGACAACTTTTCTATCATCATCATCAGCTAATTGACGTCCACGTCTACGTCCACAGCTGGGCATAGGTTTTCCCTAATAATGGAGGGATTTGGGCTGTCTCACACCACGTTAGCTCAATGCGGGTTGGTAAAAAAGCAGAAGTGTTGATTAGCAGGCTGCATCACGAGTAGATGAAGTTTGGTTAGGCCCCGTGAGTTGTTGCGTGGGACGCCTTACATCATGACCTTTTTATGATAAATTAAAACTAAATAATCCTTTTAATTCATATTACTATTGTTCTCTTGCAATAATTGAGTTATTTTTGGTAACAGAAGCGTAGGCGACAAAGATAATCAATCCTTTCGCCCACCCTTCACTCCACTTAATTGATTTGAGGAAATGTATTTTAAAATAATATTCTGTGAATATAATATTTCCGCCGAACATCACATAAATATTAATTCAATGTTAATAAAAATCAAAGTAAAGGGACATAACGAAATGAACCCTCATCCATTAAAGGCTTAGTACTATTTAAGTGCTGAATTTTCTGTATAAAAAACTAGAGAAATCGCCGACGAATAAGACAGATTATGTAGTCACATTCGTTTCTCACTTAAGTTTAAACATTAAGTGCATTTCTTTTTATTTCCAAGTAAATAAAAATTATTGTATTTAAATATCAAAATAAGAACAAAACATATTATCAATTTTTAAGTTTTTTTTACTCTCACTACAAATTTGAATAGTCCATAGATTTTTATATCGATCACTTTATTAAATTACTAAACAAAGTCTTTACTGGTTTTTTAAATGCTTAGGTCGACAAGTAGTATGTATATGCAAATTATATATATACATATTTATGTATATATATGATTTGCATTATTTTAAAATAAAAGGAATATAATAAAAATGGAACAGGATGGTGACAAAGATTCTTGTTTCGGTATAGCAACTTCGTAAAGAACATTACGGAAAGAAAGGGAAAAATAGGAGATTGCTTAAAAGTCTCCATATTTCTTTCCCCGTTTCTTCTCTCTCTTTCTACAACTCAAGTGTCATTATGAAGACAGTATATACCAAAAAGAATGGAATTAAAGAAAATTTAAGAGTTTTTTATAGCAAAGGCAGTAAAGTGTTTAATATTTTTGATTGTTATTGGTAGTATAATGTTTTACTTCTAAGCTCATAAAGAACTTTGTGGAAAGAAAAAGAAGAACTGTGGATTAGTTAATAGTGTTCGTATTTTTTTCTCCAATACTAATTTACAGTTATAGATAGAGTTTATATCAAGAAGAAGAGATTTGAGGGAAAATAATGAGTTCTTTACTAGCTGAGGTAGAGTATTTAACCTTTTTCAACGCTGTTTATTTAAAGATATTTGCGATATTTTTTTAACTTTTAACATCTGGCCGCCGTCGTTATTCCTGTTAGTCAAAATCTATCTAGATCCGAATGTACGTTTCAATTTTTCGCGAGGTTTCCACGTACTGTCATATGGCGAATCTACCTCCAGATTGTTTTTTTGCAACAACAACGCTCGCCCGACTATGCCTGTATCGCCGGAGGCCAGGTAAAATTCACAGATACAAAAAACACCCGAGACAATCGCGCGAATTTTACCTTCGTTATTTTGGAGTAAATTATTTTTTTTCAATAAAAACTTTCTATTGTGCTTTTTGGCAATGAATGATTTATATTCTATACAATAAAAACTATTATTGTTTATTGTATAGAATTATTATTGTTATTAAAACTATCTCTTATACCCTGTGATCTTTTAATTATGTCTTTAATAATTTTTCTCAGTACTATACCTTCTTTAATTTAGTTCTCATAATATTTTTATCAGATTTTAGTTTAATTTCTGATCCTGTACTTATGTATATGTTTCTGTTATTTATTTTACAGACACATAAATCATGGAAAGCTTTATTATTATTAAAGGATCTATAATATTACTTTGTATTAACTAACGTCATATTCTTGTAGACTAATGCATGATCTACCATCGGTAGATATACGTTTTTTGGTAGTTTAGTTGCATAAAATAAAATCTATTTTCCACGTAGATTTTCGAAGATCTATTAGAAGCCTTTTTTGTCTTTATCATTAGTTTACTATGACAGTACATTTATTGGTAGCGTTACTATCATGTATGACTTCAAAATGAATGAGGTTTAAATAACACACGATATTGTAGTACGGCGTACCTAAAGGCAGTAAGCTATCATTATGTACTCCGATATAGCGTAATGAAACCCGTTTATCTGCTGAAATCTGGCCATTCGGGCGCGCAAAAGGCTTTTGTGTTCTGTAATAGATTATTACAGATTCCCGGCAGAGGCGATTCGTTGCGAGCGTCACTCTCTGATAGAGACATATTGTTAAGGATCAGAATTCCGGAGACGAACTTGATTTACACTTCGTATGTGACTTCACTTGCGGAGAATTCACTGATATAATTTGATTATGTTAAATCTAATACAATAGATACAGTTCTGATTTATTATAACTTGATACAAAACACAAATTCTAATTAAAATTCTTAATATCGTAATGAAATTTTAAAATATTTCGCTTAACAAAGATCTCTTAAAAAGACGAAACTTTAAAGCTGAACATCAGCCAAGAAGGCTCTTAAAAGATTAAGCTTAGAAGATGATGAGAAGCTATGTAGCCTGAACTTTTATGCAAGCCAAAACTTTAAACTTATATATTACTTATTGACATAATATAAACATAGTTGTTATGGTAAGAAGAAAACGGGAAAATTTTAATGAACGTCTTAACCGATTTTGTTATGAACTTTACCTTCACGAGTTCTTGACGGCGGAAGCCACACTTATCGTGGTACCCTCTGCTAAGAAGCTGACATGACTGACGGCTCAGGGGTGTCGCAATAAAATAGCAGTATAGAAGGAAAGAGAAACTACTGAAACAGTTTTCCTGTGATAGCCACCATTCATACTGTAGTGGTAGGTCTCTGTTGCAGGAGACCGTCAAGGTACCACCATAGTTCCTATTCCTGCTGATAAACAGTAACGTACAAAAATTACTGTGTTCCGGTTTGAATGATGCTGTATGTTAGTGAAATTACTGAGGTAACGAGACTTAACCTCTTACGTCTCAAATCTAAGACCTCAATTTGCTGCTGACCGTCTTAACTGGCGCTGCGTTTTGGGTGAGCATATTATTTACTCTCAGAAGAAAGCTTTGTTCGTGTCTTCGCTTGCTTTAATACTGAAGATCTTGTTCATCCTGTTATTCCATTATTGACTGATCCAATCACACTTGACAAATGGGTTCGTTTAGTATTGTTATTGAACTATTGACAATTATCTTTTGAATCTAAGTTAACTGTGCGTTGTCAGCTAAGTGGAGTGATCGATCGACCCATCGCTTTTAATTGCATCGGATTCCTGTCGTATATTTTTTCTAAGTCCGGGACTATATTGAAGCATATCCACTGGGGCGATAAATTGGCCAATTTGGTCAGCGCCCCCACGCAGCCGGGCTTCGTGTTCAGCTACAGCCTCTGGTTACTTTAATTAATTATACAGGAATACTGCTGCTTGATGCGGCATTAACATGTTAACTGTGGATGTATTGAGCTTTGTTTATTCATTACATTTCCATGTCGCGCCTGTTCACTTACGATATTGGCTTCCCCTTTATATATATATACATTGACTGAATTAAGCTAATGAATATATTATTTATATATTTTATCTTCATTATTTTAAACTTAACCTGTACATGAATTTTAGTTTAAGAAATTTGTCATTAAACTAACACAGTATAGCAGTACTAACTTACTATGTACTGTTGCTCTCAAAAATTTTATTATTTTTATTCAAATATTAAAACAGTATGTTCATAAATATGTAGTATTTTTTTTTAAGTTTATATATATCTATTAGTTTTTTTTTATGGACAGATATGATTTTTCTATTATGATTTTTTGTTTTTATTATAATTTTTTCAATAAAATAATTTGTGGTACAATGCTTCAAACATTGCCCATGCTAATGTATAGTTTGAAAAATTTATATTTCATCCTTTGGCTATCAAGAAATCATTGACCCCTTGTTAAGCATTTTTATTAGTTTCTTCAACTATTTCCTTGTTTTTGTTAGTATGTTATTTGAATAATGATTACTTATATTTAAAGTTTATCTCATCGATAGCTTTCTATTCGGTTTACATAAGTTTAATAATAAACAAGTAGAAATAGACAAGAAAAACTTTTCTTTGAAATACTTATACATAATTTCCTTGTTCCTTTAAAAAAAATTGTGTTGGTACATTAAATAAATTCTTTTTAGTAATATAAATGGATGCTAAAGTCTACATAGATATGTAGTTTTTAGCATACGTTTATATTCTATGATTAGTAATTATATATTATCATATATATTCAATACATTATTAATGAATTTAATTAAATTGATTGTAAAATCACATCCTGTATAGAATGGAGGAAATTTAGATAAGAGATTTGTTTGCTGTTAAAATAAAATCAATACAGTTTAAAAATAGTATTGTTGGAATTTCATTTCGAATAATAGACAAACATTAAGTTTGTTAAAACAATTGTGCACAACATGAAGTAAAGTCTTATTAGTTAAATGCAACACAACAGCAAACTTGATAATGAGTAAGTTTGATTTGATGTTAAGGCATATGGTCCGCGGACGCAAACCGTACCAGCTAATATTACTATAAAAAGAAGTGAAGCTGTTAAGTTATCATATTCTATATTCTGCTGTGATATATCAAAAAAAAAGCACACATCTTGGTAATTTTTTTTTTGAAATTAAGGACGAGATAAGCGAGGCGTTCACCTGATCATAAAGATGACTGATTAAGATGGTACACATAAAGTACAATCATATGCCGATATACATCCACTGCTGGAAATAGGCCTCCCCTAATGATGGGGGATTTGAGCTATTACCCACCACGCTGGCTCAATGCAGGTTGGTGGGCAGCCAGAGCCATGTTCATTTATTATCAGGGTGCACCACGAGCAGTTGAGGTTGGTTTGGGTACCGTGAGTTGATTTGCGAAACCCGTCACACCTCATACACAGACGTAACATTTTTAATTCCATTACCCTTATAATTTCTTTAACATAAAGCACCTTTTAAACTGGAACACAGTAATGTTTGCACAATGATTATCGTCTGCATGAGTTTCAATGGTTTTATAAACAGTCTTCATTTGCAGAGAACTACCACTAGTAAATTTACAAGAGTTGCTTCAAGTTATGATTATGAAGATATCTTCTTCTTCATCATCAGCCGAAAGACGCCTACTACTTGATCTAGGTCTCCAAAGTTTAGGGAATGAAGATGTCTAATCCAATAAAATGTCACCGTTCGCCTAAATACGTTTCGCACTCGCTACCAGCCAAATCGCTTGCAGGCAAGTCCATAAACTGAGTTGGCACTGACACAAATCTTATTTCAAACGCTTTTTCACTCTGATTCATGTGACGTACGCTTTAAATTTATTATGACAATCGTTTTCCTTTCAATTGCTAACAGCTAAAATTTTATTGGACCGAAATACTTCGAACATAAGTTAACTCTCATAAAATTTATTAAGATCCTTTTATTTTAATTCTTCCGGTATATTCCTTCCGGCGACAACGTAAACTTCTAACACATTTAGATATTTAATTTACTTATAATACAATTCTTTTGAACAAGATGATATATTTAGAATTCGTAATTTAACTTTGATATTACAAAGATGTTACTATTACAATCAATAACACAATACTTATTTATAATACCTTATAAAAAATACAAACAATCATTAAATTTATACAGTTAATATGTACTTAACACATATTAATCGTATTTAATAAAGGTTCTCTACCTTAAATTCTAGTTTAATAATTGTTAAGAATAGTACCTAAGGTCTAACCGGAAACTTTTAATATCAAATCATCATTAATTTCCAGTATTTTTTTTTTCATTTTACCACCTTCCATCCTCTCCACCATTGCACCTGATAGTAAGTGATACGCTTGCTCATAACAACGTGGCGTTAAGATATTATACACTGCACAACATTGCGGTCGTCGCTTTGATACAGAAGGTGTTAAGTCTCGTTACTACAGTAATTTCAAGCTTACGACTCCCTTCAAACCGGTACACAGTAATGTTTGCATAGTCCAGTTTGTCGGCTGCAATAGGAGCTGCTGTGGTACCTACCTACACAGTTTCAAGCTACAGAGACTTATCATAAATAGGATCGTCATCATGAGGAAACCGACATATATCAAGATCATCAAATTCAGTTGACAATCACCAATCTCCGCTTAGGCAGCTTGGCTAATGATCTCCTGGATATAGAACAGGAGGCATTACTATGATCCAGTTTGAAGGGAGCTGTAAGTTAGTGAAATTACTGGGGTAACGAGACTTTTATAAGGCGATGAGCACAATATGGTGCTGTGTATACCACCAGCGTTCTTATGGACAAGCGTATCACTTACCATAAAATGACCGCCTTACTTGTCTCATCGACAAATCGAATAAAAAAGAGAAGAATACCTCTAGTCCTATCTCTATGAACAGACATGTCATCAGCCGATAAACGCCCACCGCTGGACATAGTTTTTCCCCAAAGAACTTCTCTTGTTGGTAATTTGCTGTTAATCGGCACTCAGTTTTAACTATACACACCTGAGTGATAGTTTCCGCAGTAAAGTCGACGTGAATATTTTTTCACGTGGCAACACTACACCCGTATGTGTACCGTGTAGTTGTTCGCTTTTAAATGGAAATATTTCATATTCATGCACTCCGTCCCCTATTCTGTTTAACGGTTCAGTTTTCGTTCGGCTGAAATAAATTTATACATATTCATATATACTCGTAGATAGCACGATCATAGGTTTTTCAATCGGAGCCTTATATATAACAAAACCTAATAATTTAAACTTAATAGTAAAAAATCTGTTTAAATTTAATGTTATGAAAGTAATTATAATAATATATATATATATTTTGAAGAGACGTTTTCGGAGACTGTCTAGGTAGGTACCACCGCAGCTCCTAATTCTACCGCCAAATATTAATATGCAAAAATTACTGTGTTCCGGTTTGAAAGGTGCTTTATGCTAGTGAGATTACTGGGGTAACAAAACTTAGCACCTTGCGTCTCTAGGCGACGAGCGCAATGTGGTGCACTGTATACAATCTTAACTAATGCTATCGTTTAGTCAGGCCTTTACCTAGATTTAAAAAAAATATCATATATGTATTGTTACATTTATACGTATCGTCTACTTATCACTTGCTTCCAAGAGTTGATTGGCTGGGAATATATTTTTTTTTACTGAGAATTAAAATCATTTTATGTACTGAAACATAAATAACTTACTTACAGAACAGCGAAAAAAGTTTTGTTAAGTACATAGTCAAATTAGGCGAAGGAATATCCAATTTAATTATAACTATTAAGAGAAGTTCAAGACTTGCACAAGCGATTTATCCTTAGTTTGGTTCAGTTACTGGTAACTCAAAAGAGGTTCCTTATTATCAAAACTGTGTAAATAGTATGAACAAAAGGGGGAAGTTAAAAGCACTGACACGGGCAAAGTAGGTTGGAAATTTAAAATGCGAGAGCAATTAACACAGTCGGCAGATATGAATCGAGACTTGAACGAGTGCACAAAAAGGACTTGGATGCAGTCCAAAGGAAATTCATGATCTTAACTTTTGTATTAAGTACCTTTTTGTATTTCACTTGCATAAGAACTGTGAATTATTGTAACGAGACGCTGTTAACGATTGTCTAAATCATTTTACCATTAAAATTACTTCCGGCGTCTGCTAACAATGTATATAAATGCGTCGATCTATCTGAAAGGTGCTGATCACCACTTAAAGGTCTCATCTGTCATTGGACTGTGTTTGGAGACTAGTCTTTAATTTATGTGTATTGCTAGTGATGATATACGGAACTCATACGTGCCCATTTACAACGAGTCTTGAGCCTAGAGTCACCTAAAGAGAGATGGAGAGGACTATGCTCTGACTATCTCTTCGTCATCCAATCAGAACCAAGAAGATCCACAAAAGAACGTTAGCTTGGCTTCTATGAGTATATATAAGATCCGTTACACAAACTTGAATCAAGTTGGAGTCATATATGGAACTTAATAAGCTGCTCGGTAGAGGTGCGAGTTTACTTGTTTTAATACTGGTTATTATACAACAGTTTCACAAACTATCGAGACTTGGGATATTGATACGTAACTTTTTGAAAATTCAATAACAAACTTATGAAATTCAGTCAAGTTGTATTTGAGTTTTGCTTCAGTCCTTTGTTATAAAGTTTTATCGCGCGGATATCAATAAAAGCTGACTTAAATTCAGCACTTCCGTAGAAAAATCTATTATGTAGGTGAGGCGTCCTTTCTCTTACAAACATGTCTCTAGATATACATCTACATTTTTATATATATATATATATATACATACATACATATATATTATTCGTTGAGGGTATGAGACGAGCAAGGCGTTCACCAGATGGTAAGTGATACGCTTGCCCATAACAAGGTGGCGTTGGTTAAGTTGGTATACACAGCAACAAATTGCACTCTTCACTATAAGACGTAAGGTATTAAGTCTCGTTAACCTAGTAATTTTACTAGCATACAGCTCCTTCAAACCGGAACACAGTAATGTCTGCACGTGACTATTTGGCAGTAGAAATATCTCCGGCAATGGCGACCTACCAACAGTAAAAATATTATGGTTGTGTCTTCATCACCACATAAAAACAAGTAAAAATTTGCTCCTCTTTTTTTTACAAAGTAATAAGATAGGCGAGGCATTCACTTAATAGTAAGTGATACACAAAAAGGCGCTAGTTAAGGTAATATACACATTGCGCTCGTCACCTAAAGACATAGAATATTAAGTCCAGTAGTTTCACTATCTACAACGCATTTCAATCTGGAATACAGTAATATTTGCACATTACTGTTTGGCGGTAAGAATAGGAGCTATCTGATACTTACCTATCTGATCACCGGGAATAGACCTACCACCAGTGACCACATAAATAAAAATCGCCGTAGTATTGTTTTGTTCAAAGGTTCAAAAGGAACTAGCATCGCCTCCCTGAAGACGGAAGTCGTCAAACACTGTTATTATTCTGTAACAAAATTATAACAGATGTAATAAGCACTAACAAAACGTTAGAAAAGAATATAAGGTAGAACATTACAGCAAAATTGTAAATAGTATAACATAAATATAAAAAGACAAATGTATGGACAAGACTAAAATTGTAGTATAGATGAGTCATGAAATGTAATATATATAAGAAAGCACATTAATAAAGAGTATGGTCCTACTTATTTAGAAAAACGGATGAAAGAAGGAAATGGGAAAGAAAAAAGGATGCATGGAAGGTGAATGATATAAACAGTATGAAAGTAAAAATTAAAATTAAAATTATTAACGAGCCTTGGTCCAAAGTGACCAAGGGAAGGAGGATGTTAAAAAAAAGATATACTTTAACAGTATATCCTTATGTTTCAGTGTTTCTGTTGTTTTATTGTGGATGATAGGGATTTGTTGGTATGTTACAAGAAGTGGGAATGTAAACTGTTGTATGATGCACTTGTTGAACACTAGCGTTCAAATTTAGCGACATGAAAAGATTACCAAATAAAGATTCGAACCTGTTTATGCGGAAACTCAAGATATTGAATATGCACCCGTATCATTTACCACCGCACACCGCCGCGTTGTTATTTACTATAATATTATTGATCTTAATATTAATATAAAACATACTTTGTAATATTCCTTTTACATTACTTAAAAAATATTTTGAGGTTATAATTCAATTATTAAACAAAATATTATAATTATTATAAAGCATCTACTAGTTTTGCTTAATATGTATACTCTATTCGACCGTGTTGGTTACTGACAATGAAGTTATCAGATATGGTGACATACCACAAGTGACCTAAATTACCTTGACTGTGACATATAGACAGCGGAAATATATCAATACTGTTTCAACACTAAATTTACAACTTAAATGGGGTTGCCAGCTAGGAGAATATTCTACCACCGTCCAAACCTAACCACATCCGAAGAAGTTATTTACCACCGCTGCACCAATTTCCGTAGTCAAACAGTACTGTGCAAACATTACTGTGTTCCGGTTTGAAGAGTGCTGTATGCTAGTGAAATTACTAAGGTGACCAGACTTAATGTATTATGTCAAAACGACGAGCGCATTGTGATGTAGTGTAAATCATACTAAGCGGAGCCAGTTGTCATAGTTAAGTACATCACATCACAAAAAGAAATCGATTGGCTTCGTATATTTCAAACTGATGAATAATAAGTGATGAATTAATTTTTGGAGATGATATTTTAAAAATAATACGTGTACTAGATTAAAATTTTTGTAAGTTAAATTGAGGTTTTTATTTTTAATCTTACTTAGATTTACGTTTAAGTTAAAAATGCTTTTGACTTGAAATTACAGCTTTATAGAGTTTTGAGTGTGGGAGACGTTAATCTAGGTTTGGAAAAGTATTTACTTGGTAGACATCGAGGTTGTAAATAAAGGTTTTATTTAAGTACATATTTGTTAGAACTTTGTCTAGATAAGTTAGTAAATAAGTGTAAATAGTTTTTAGATATATATTTCTTGCAATGTTACATTTATGTCACGGGTTTGCCGATGATGAAACTACAAAAGCCATTACAAAGGACTAAAGCAAAACTTAAATAGAAGTTGGTCTGAATTTTACAAGTTCGTTATTGAATTTGTGAAAGTTTCGCTGCATGGATATTGACGTCTGGAGAGACAGAGAGAGAGAGAGAGAAACAGAGAGACTTCAAACTATGAAGATATCACTTTATAACAGTGTTATTAGAAAGTTTAGTTAATGTTTGCTTCGGAAACTATTGCGGAGGTGGTACGAATGTGTTCTTGAGGCGAAAAATATAAAAGTTAATAAATTAGGAATGTTCCTATTCTTGTGCGATGTATCGGATGCAAGGATATCTTGCACGAATCTGTCTTATTTTTATGTAAATAGGCAGATAATCATGACTTATTGCTTTTTTTTGTTTACTTTTTCACTTAAATAAACATAGAATTATTTGGATGTATGGATGGAATTAAAAGCGTCTTTGCATATATAAACATTTTGTTGGGACAAAAATCTAATTTAATTTACAAACTTAACATAGTTGACCGTTGATTAAGTGAAGCACTAAATTTCTAAGCTATTGTCTAAGTTGCACCAGCAATATACACTGTTTAAGCCAATAGTTGGGAATATAATTTCGCTGGGACGCTCTTCGTTCGCGCCACAAATTGTATAACTTCGTCTGCTAAAGTCATTAAGGATGCTCAATATTTCAACTATTGCCGAAATTTCCAGCGTTTTCCAGTTTATAAAATATAATGAAAACAGCTTGGAAATAAACAAAAATATTATATAGATACTATTTGAAACTAATGGAATGTAAATATGATAAGTCTCTGTTAACGGAGACTATCCATGGATCCGGAGATACCTCAACTCAACCTTCATCAGGAAAAGAGTTCCGTTGTGAAGAATGCCGGTAATTATTATAAGGGTAAAAAGGCGTTTCTTAGGAGAGGTTTAAATACAGCAGTTTACTACTACAAGCTGATGATTATGATGATGATAGACTTAATATTTTGTGTCTCAAAGCAATCATGGGACCAATATTGTATAATCTATATCTTAATAACTAGCGCTAAATTGTTGAAGTACTTTTTCTTCGTAATGATCATCATCATTGGTTTATTATTTAGCATCATCATCTACTTAAGATGATAAATATATCAGATCCAATATACATTCTATAATGTTTTTCTAATATGAAAAGCAAAGGTATCCGTAAGGTTTGAATTACATTTCATATGGAAATTAACCGAAGCTCTCAATTTAAGTATTCACAAGTAACTTTATAAGTTACACAAAGTTGAAACTGCTTTAAAGTTTAATCTGTATTGAAAGTAGTTTGTTGATTGATGACACTTTGATCAGCCATTAAAGAATATTTACTTTAATAAGTTAAGAATAAATTTTTCTTGTTCGCAATAACAAAAACGTAAGGGAAAAAAGTGGGATAAGTTTAGTTTATCTATACTACTACTATATATTAGCTATAAGGAGACCGCTTCCGAAAACGAAGACAGACGATAGTACTAATGACACCTTTGATGATGAGACGGAAAAAAAATGGATTACAATTAAAAAAAAAACATATTTACAAAACGTTTTATTAGCATTATTTACCCTCCATCATGTCAGTACAACTAAACGAAACGATAGACAAAAATACATTACTTTACTTAAAAAAAAAAACCCAGCAATGAAACACAATATTTATATAGCCGGTGCTAGGAGCAATGACCTCACGGCCGCGCTGGGCCCATAGTCTTATGAAATAAGGTTCTAATTGAAACTAAAAACATCTCGAAGTAAATTTGTGCGATCGCTAGCTGCCGGCTTTGTGTTTCATTACTAGTTTTTTTTTGTAATGTATTTTTTGTGAAACTATCGTATCATTTAACTATACAACATAACAGAGCGTATATAATGCTAACAATATTTTTAATTTTTTTTTTAACTCAAGATCGATTTTTTTCGTCTGATCATCAAAGGTGTCATTAGTACTAACGTCTGTCTTCGTAGAAATGTATTCAGCACTTTATATGTATAAAAGTAGAACTTTTTTTTAGTAATAAAGAAATATAGTCTGTATATTACTAACTTGAAGCGGTAATAGCTTAGTTTCTAAATGATAGTACATGTTATGTGATTGAGTTCGGGTTCAATTCTCATTGGTCACAAACTTCTGGTGAAGGAAAACATCACGAGGTTATTGAAATGTTCCGAGAACAGCTTTCAGCAATTAGTAACATCCGCATAAAAGTAGTGGGTCTCTCCTTGTGGAAGATTTGAGACCCAACTGCAGGAATGTAACGCGAGCTGTTTACCCTATATTTATACTATTATCAAGGTCTGTACTTATGCAATCAACGATGCGTTAGCAGGATATTCACCAAATGAAGACTGTCGTCTAGTACACATATATATAGCAGTATCTATGTTTTTTTTATGGCAAGCCGTGCGTGTCGTTCATCTGATGGTAAGTGATACGCTTGCCCATAACTATGTGGTTAAGATGGTATACACAGCACCACATTGCGCTCGTCGATGGTAGCTCCTTTTTCTACCGCCAAACAGATGTGTCAAACATTACTGTGTTCCGGTTTGAAGGGCGCTGTATGCTTATTAAATAACTAGGGTAGCGAAACCTAAAATCTTGAATCTCAAGGCGATGAGCGTAATGTGGTGCTGTGTATACCACCATCTTTACCAGGTCCACACTGTTATGGGCAAGCGTATCACTTACCATCAGATGAACGTCTTGCTCGTTTACACGTCTCGTCTAAAAATTAAGATGGGTAAGACCATGTCTTGCAAAGAGAGACCAGTTCAGAGATGTGAACATTCGTACAGGTTTCCTTATAAGTATTTTTAATAAATCAATATTACTACTATTACAAATAGTCTTCACCAACTGATAGACGTCCACTGCTGGACATAGCTCTCACCCAATAACGACGGGATTTGGGATGACTCCCATCACACTTACTCAATGCTGATTGGTGGGTAGCCAGGCTCAGGTTTGTTCATTAGCAGAGTGCACCACGAGTAAGTGAGGTTGTCTTAGTTCCCATGAAGTGTTGTGTGGGACCCTTTACGCCTTCCAAAACAAAGAAAAAGACTGAATGTAGTATTAAAGATAAATGTTTTCTTTAAAGAAATTCTTACTGAGTTTCCAACTGTAGAACGATTATGTATACCATATACATTAAGAGAAATTTATGTATGAACGTTGTGTAAATAATCGAAACAAAACGTAATATAAATCAATGTTGATACAAATGTTTTAAATTAAAAACGTACAGTCAATACCGTTTTATTTTACCTTTTTGAATGTTGCCAATATGTAACCGTCGACGGAGACAGGATTCAAATTGATCGTAATTTGATATAATGATCATCGATTTTTACTTCGGCTCCGGTGATATTGCTCGGGATTGACAAAAAATTCGATCTGGATAATTGAAGGTATGTCTCATAAAATACAATTCATCATCATCGTCATTAAGAGCAGCCGATAGACGACCACTGCTGGATACAGGCTTCCCTTAATAATAGGGGATTTGGGCCATCTACCACCATGCCCAATAAGGTTTAGTGGGGTAATGCCTTCCCCAATAATGATATATGGGGAGGGAAGTTATGGAGATGGAAAATAAATTACATTTATTCAATATCAAAATTATTTTAATTATTTTATCTATATCCTAACACAAATAGTCGTGTTTAATAAATCACGTTAACTGCAGGTAAGAGCCTGTTGCGGAGACCGACTAGGCAGATACCACTACAGTTCCTACTGTCGGCAAACATTACTATGTTCCGGTTTGAAAGGTGTTGTATGCTAGTGAAATTACTAAGGTATTGAGACTTTCCCTAGATCTTAAATATGGCGAGCGCAATGTGCTGCTGTGTATACCACCTCATCCAGCGTCGCGTTGTAATGGGCAAGCGTATCCTTTACAATGAGATGAAAGCCTCGTTCATTTCGTCGCATTCAAAAAATCATTATTACCAGAGATTACGACTTTCCAAAATCTTTGCTAATTTGCATTTAATTTATAAGTTTATACATTTTTACTTTATTTTTTCTCTTGTTTCGCTTCCGGATTACTTAATGCTCTCTGCTCACAACTTCTGTTTTGCACATAAATTACTAAACCTTATTAAAATTTATAACATAGTCAATGGAGTCGGTACATTTAATTAAACTTTTTAATATTTAAATCAGAATTAGACTGCGAATGGGGTATTGCAATTGTGACTATCCCTTTTTTAACGTAATGATAATTATCCTTATAGAATAATTATAATTATACTTTACGTGACCAGGTCAATTAATGCTTTACTTTCATAGTATTTTCAATGTTTATATTTTAGCCGTTAGTTAATTTTGATCGTCTCGTCTAGGACCTT
>DWLS01002676.1:0-17535 GCA_018246255.1 Pachliopta kotzebuea | reverse complement strand
ATTCTCCTAAACAGTTGCCTGATATAGTCAGCTTTTACTATTTTCTGTGGGGAATCTGGTTTGGTATACAAGTCTCATATCAAAACTACGTTATTTAGGACAAGGATATTTTTGTCTATTGCTCGTCAAGAAATCAAAAAAATAATAGGTTATTTGAAAGCAAATAGTGCTCCAGGCAGTGATTCCATTAGTACATTGTTCCTAGAAATGTTAAAAAACGAACTAGCGGGACCTTCGGCTTTTATCAATCTGTCTTGTGTATCGTGTTTATCCCAGTATTGTAAAAGAAGCATTAGTTTGTCCGATATTCAGGGCAGGTGACAAACATCTATCCTCTAATTACAAACCTATTTTTCTTGGTAGCCTTGTTTAGAAAATTCTGGCAGAAGATAATGTACAAAACATTAACATCGTATCTTGAAAATAATTATATACTTCATTATTCATTGTAATCAATGTGACTTTCGTAAAAAAGATCCACAGAAGATGCAGTTCTGCATCTAATTTCTTTAATAGCTTATTTAAAAAAGTTCTACAAAAAGCATTTGGCACTGTGTCAAGCGCGATCTTGCTTCAATTCATTGAAAACGTAGGGATAAGTGGTATTCTTTATAATTGGCTTAAAGATTATCTTTCCCACAGAAGCCAAAGCATGAGAATCGATAAGTCTGAGAACGATGCTGGTCTTGTACCTACGGTATTCGTCGAGGCAGTACTTTAGGTCCTACGCTCTTTCTCACATACGTCAACGTACTCTGTAAGGTTAACACCAATTTCTCGGATGTTATAATGTTTGCACTATACAATGTTGTTGTTCTATGAAGATACAGGGTATAAAGTGGCATCTCTTGTCGAGGTCGATCTTAAAGCAGTGACCAGGTGGTTAGAGGACAGTCTGGTAGTCTTAACACAAAACTAAATATAGGTGTCCTAATAAAAGTATTACACTGTTTCCAATAACAACTTTGATTCACACATTCTCATGCAACCGCAAGAATGTTACAATTCCGATTCAATGTCACGTTATACCTAGAACAGACACTGTTAATAAAAATTAAAGTTATTATTATTATTATAACCTTACCTATACAACTCCGCGGTCCCTCGCCGAAAGGAAGGAAAACAAAAGGATTCAACTTTTTCTCGTTTTCGGGCAAAAAACGGTCAGGGTTGAAGGTGTAGGGGTCGGGGTAGTACTCCGGATCGTAGTGCATGCCGCTCGAGTTTATATAGACCGGTGTGCCGGCGGGGATCGTCAGATTTTCGTCTATTTCGTAGTCTTTTGCCGCGATCCTGTCCAGCCATCCCATCGGTTGGTATTTCCGAAGGCTCTCTAAAAAAATTGGCAGTATAAGATTTTCATATTTCTTCTATCTCTTCTTATATACAGCAAATGCTGTCACACTATTTGTGTAAGCATTTTTGACTTAAAATCGCAAATAATATCAGAAATTGCTTTAATTTCTATTCAAACCTAGTTTAATAATACACGCGGCACATTTATCCGGCTAACGACTTCGACCAAGACTTAAGTCGTTTGTTTTTGTTATCTTACGCAAGCACTATAAAGCGTTACTTTATTAAGTTGTATGTATACGGTGTGTGTATCTGCGATAAATAAGAAAATTAACTTGTCAGTGTCAGTGTTCTCGTCCAAAAGTGATGTAGGTGTTTTTAAGAAAACAGTGAATAGGCATTTACTAAGTTAGTGCGCTTTCTCCCTGAACTGGTGCCCGCCTTGTCTCGGCGGTGGGGCTCAGTAACTGTGACTTTGTGATCCATGATGAAGCTAAAAGGATCCTACTGAGCGGCCCGTGACGACCACTCCAGGTGAGCTCTAGGAGTTCAGTTTGGTACGCCGATGGGTTGCGGAGGCAGGGTGCGGTGGGCTAGGCGCCGTACTTACTGCCCACTGCAGTCGAAGTAGACTAACGGGAGGAGAGGAATGTTGGTATTGCGATTCGTCGCCTTCCGTATTCTCCGCTGCCGTACAATTGTTGACGATGACGCCTCAGACTAGATTAGCCATGGGGAACCGAGAGAGTTTACTCGCTTGGTTGCCATAGCTTCTAGGCGACAGATTGAGAGGGATCCGTTACTCAAGTGAAGAGACCGAAAAAAAGTGCATCGAAAGTTCCGGCGCACCCTATCTAAGGAGGAAAGGGAATGTTTTTTCCCTTGAGGTGGAGCTGTGCGGCCGCGGATGTATGCTTAAGTATTCCCGTGATCTTGCCGTAAACCGACGATGGAAATACTGTGGAGATTTTAGTCGGATATAACGTCTTTGTTCCCGCGGGAACATGTATGCGAAATCTTTTCACTTTAAATAATAGTTATCCGGTTATCTGAAGTATATTTTGGTAAATAAATTACTCGTCACGAGGAGGCCGGGAACCGAATCTCGCTGAACGCGAGCTTTTGGAGAGAATTGTCAGGTTTAAGGAAGCCCAGTTTTTATAAAGTAAGTAATATGCGTTAATTAATACACGTCTGGCGCTGTAATTGTCTCTACATTATAAACCGGTCCGAAACTTACTACTTTACTTGTTCACTTGAACAGCCTTGAAGATAATTTCGGAAGCGGTGCCGCTTCACTTCTGTTTATATTTGGAGTTGTGTATTTAAAGGTTTCTTGTAATAATATTTATGGCGATAAGCATTATTTACGAATACCCTGCGACACAGCCGAATATATTTTAAATATACATATCAGAATTTCTAATGATAATGTCACATTGAGTATGTCATGAACGGCACAGATTCAAATCTGCTATTACGAGTACCTTATTGCCGGAAACTTATTACGTACTACATAACTAAAAGTTCTAATTCTAGTATGTTAGATAATTTCTTACTTTTTCATTATATTAAGCAATTTCACTGTCTATAAAGTTCAAATTTTATCATTTGTACGAAACTAACCTTTTATGACGCTGTTCAGGTACTTAGCCCTTTTAAGAATGTCCGCGTCTAGGTCCGCCTCTCTGATGCTACGTTTAAGTTCTACCAGTTCATTGTATAACTTATCCTGAAATTATAAAAGTTTTACAAGTTTCTGTTTAAAAGTTAATATTTTACAAAACCCAATCGATGATTGTACACAATGCTGGAACCTAGTCGAATACTAAAATTTCTTCAGAATCAGTCAAGACGTTTCTGTTTGCTTGGGTGTCATAAATAAGACGTACATGTAGGTCTCTGTTATCGCTATTCAGTTCAGTTACCGGAGTAAGGAGACGAAGAAATTTTTTTTTTTTAGCCCGAAGTCCGTAATGTCTATACCATGAGGAGGCTCGTGCGTCTCACTCGCCGGTAGTCCGTTCGTGTACTCGGTACCTGTGCAGCTGGGTGAAACGCCAGTTCGTATGCGCAGAACGTCAGCGCTGAACCGGTGCTGTCAAATCCGGCTTGCAGGAATGCAGCCGCTTGCGAGATCAATGCTTCCTCGGAGAAACCTAAAGTGAAATTAAAACTGGCATTACACACGTCACTTGGAAAATTTCATTATTATATTCACATGTGCTAGAAATGATGGGACAAAAATCTGTTCCCCGGGAAAGACAGCTATCGTCATGCCTTTGCAGATTGTTTCTTCAGCATTCCCAAACTGTTAGGAAAGCAAGTATCTGCTCTATTATCGGTAACGATCAAAGCGATGTCTGTTAGCACTACAGTTAATGGGTTGATATCTTTTGTAGATCTTCCCGGAGCGATATGCGCGTATTGATGCTGTGCAAATGTTCTGTAATGATAAACTCATTGCTATGAGCAGATGTTTCAATTGAAAATGTTTAGGTTACTTTCGTTATTTTTGATGCTTTCTTTTTTCATCTTCCTCAAAGCATCGAAGAAGTCTCTGTATTCGCTGGTATCTGTATCGTATCCGCCACGCTCAGCTAAGATCTGATAGTAAACTTTCCTGAAGTAATCTGTCGCACTCTTTGGGAACATTGTGAATCTGCAGGAGGTTAAGGTCAAATTTTAACGTGTTATGATAAATAATATCGTACAAAATTTGATTTAAGCTGGTAAGTCATCTGCGATGTCGCCAAGAGGGCCTTTGGAAATATTGATGTAGGTTTAGCTTTTACGTGAAAGTTTAGTACACTAGGTATTTAAAGGTTCGAATACATTTACCTGAACAAGTCAACCAATTCAGGGAAAAAAAAAATGCTGCACCAAGCTATACCTCTCATGTAGGTAAATTTCATAAAGCTTTTTGTGACCGTCCGTAGGGGGCTCTCTCCCGTGAGCGTGGCGTCGCTGGTGACACCAAATGATGTGTTACCGATTACATCCGTGGTGTAGTCTGTAAACACCATCTGTTGATAAGAATCTTATTAAATACCAAGGTTTTCATAAGTTTCTATTTTATTCCATAAAGAATGTTATAAGGTAAATATGCGCCCATATTTTAATTTGCAGTTATCTGAAAGCCGTTCAAACCGTTGGTGCTACTAGAATTCCATAGAGTTTATGAATAGACAGCAAAGCCGTTAATTCACACAAAGTTACATAGATATAGTAGTTATCACGCTCGTGATATTATGGCACGGAACTTGTTGCGGTTATTCCGTTTTGTGAAAATTAATAGTTTCCAAAATTATCTGGCTCACCCTCAGGTTCACTTGTTTATGTTTCTCCATATCCATTTTTATACGCTGTACAAATTCCTTACTCTTCTTACTTAATTGTCCTTGTAAGTGTCTTAGCTTCGCCGATGTGAAAGTTGGAGAAAGACGTTTTCTGATCGATGTCCATAGCGGATCCTGTTATGAGGTACGCATTACAAATTGTAAGTGTATTATAACAGATAAATAACAGAAAAAAATAAGATGACTCTGTCGTCGTAGTGCATCGCGCTGTATTTTAATGTAGATATAAAATAATATATATGTTACGGAATATGTTGTAATGTACTGTTTGATGTCATTTGTAGTTTCATTGCGTCGTTTCCAGAGCCCGCAGTTGGCATTGAGTCCGTGTCGGAGCTAGCTCGCCGACACAGTTTCCGTTCATTCCTCCTGGTTTATCATATGTGTTTTATGTTAGTTTAGAGAAAGTACGACATACGAATGTCTTTTGCTCGGTGCAGATTTATTAGTATTATTACCTTTCTCAAGTTCTAAAGTCGATAACGAGATATTATGTGATAATGATTTAGCGAAAGTGTCAAATAAGCTTACATTAACTGTAAAAAGGTTTAATGATCCAATTGTATCATTCTTCCCTCCGCTCAAGAACCTGTCTCTAAATATAGGGGAATCCTTAACGAGCACCCTGCGCGCGATCTCCGGCGAGTTGATGATGAGAGCCGGCCGCCAGAATAGCCACATGCCCACATAAGGCGTCTTGAAGTGCTCGTACACGTCGCGCATCCAGAGACCCTGTAGAACGATGAGATGTTAAATCATGTGCTAGGGATGAAATAATGAACTTGGAAGAAAAGCCGTAAATTCAAAGATGTATAAAGCCAAAAAATAATGTTTATACACGAAATACTACGACAGTAAGAGGTGGTATAATCGAAGGTAATTCTCAAAAAACACAAAAGAGTACGCAAATCTATAACACAACGTTATTGTCACTGGATTCAAAACAACACCATTATATTGAAAACAATGTTAAAAACCTTTATAAATAGTCCGCACTCGTTACTCGAAATTCACGATTTCATTAAAATATATTGCAAAAAATAATGGTTAATGCTAATTTAATACAGTCTCTAATAATGTTGAATCATCTACGCCGTGTTTTTAGATTTTAACATAACAAAGTTCACGTCAATATGGTTCCAGTAAACTAATAAGCTACATTACGGTTCTTACAGCCTCCTTTTTTAATGTGGGAGAAATATTTGAGCATTCCTGCCTTTGCGGAGACAAGGATGGATATGTCTAACTTGCGCCGATTAAAATCTCCACGATGCTCTGTCTCTGTTGTTGGCAATGTCGCAAGTATGGACACTATCAGTGCTTGCAGCATTGCGCAGCTGCTCTTTAGCCAAGAAGCTCTATTCTTTCTCTCCCGGGACCCGCTGGAACATGCAGCGAGTCCCTCTCTCAGCCTTGTATTATCACATAACCAATGGATCCCCCGAATTCGTCGCCCAATGAACAAGTGGGCCAAGTGAAGAAGTTCTCCCGATTACCTCTAGCGAATCAGCTCTCGAGTTTCTCCGCTAACAATAATACGACCGGGAGCAAGGGATAGCGGCGATTGCAATACTTCTCCCGCTGCTCCACCTGGACTGTGGCAGTAACCATATCCTGCCCCAGCTCACGGGTCATCTCAGATAGACGAGTAGGTTTCTCTTTACTTCATCGAGGGGTACCAAGTAACGGCTATTAAGCCCCACCACTAAGACAAGGCGGGAAACAATTAGGGTAATCTTTATGACACCTGGCTAAAACACAAAGTCGACCCACATCCACCAAAGTAGTAATTTTAGAAGCATGAACATGTCCTCGGTCCTGTCCTATTATTAGCTTGTCCTGTAATTTTATTAATTACTACCTTATTTAAACAAAGTTTTTAGTGTCAATCGACACAGAAAATATTGACGGAAATACTAATAATTTATTAATCCAGAGAATATTAGTTTGATTGTCTGTATTCAGCTTTCTCAAACAAATATGTGTTCTGTTACAAAATGAAAGAAAAATATAAGTTTGGAATATAATGAAATTAAGTTTCATTAAAATGGAAATAAATAGAAATCCCTTCGTACAAAACGATCTGTTGTGAGTAGGTCTATCAGCTAAGAAACTCAGTTAAAGAATTGACTTTTCGAAGAAATTTTTCATTTAAACTTTCCCACCCTCTTTTCCTTTTTACTCATTTGTCCTATGTTTAAGCAAATCAGATCTGAAACTAAAAGCATTTGTGATTTTTACCTCCCCTCTATTCATAAATATTACATGGACCAATTTGTGTCAATACTAAAATGTATAATAATTTAGAAGTTCAGGCGCGAGGTCGTCGCGAAGTAACAAACAAACTCATTTAATATTCAAAGTATAGTATTAGTTTAGAAGTTAGAGATTAATAGTACTTATTTCGACGAGCCGGTTTTGAAACTCTTTCTAAAACAAAATTATCTTTATTTAATGTTAGCAGACAAAAAACTAACACAAAGCTAAATAGTGATATCTGTGTACACAATTACTGTTGTATTTCGTTACTCCCACATGATGATATTCGTTGAATTATTGTAATATTACATAAAATGTGTACATGGTGGGGCTGGTTGAAGAAGAGCACTCCTGCAGTGTGACCGTCACAATGCGGTACCTTAACTAATTGATTAAAGGCACGTTATTCTCCTATGAAAATGTTATTATACTTAAGGTTATGAAAGGTCAAAATGGGTTTTCCCAAATTACTTTAAACAATAGAATGCTCAAACATGAAGAAGCTTATTTACATTCCTTAAATATAACAATTTTTTGTGAATAAGGACGTTACTAAGGAGGGCAAGTTGTACAGAGTACCTCAAGGGAAGCGTCACAAACTGTCCCTAACGAAATATGTACGTCTGTTAGTGTCTGAAGGGATTCAGGTGTTCATTTTTACTCTAAACTCAAAACTATGTCAGGGGGACGAACAGTGTTACACAGGTTCATTTGAAGAAACTTGGAGGAATTAAATTTTTAGGTAATTCTATACTGTTCTACGTAAGCTTTAGCAATTTGCCGCAAGAGTTACTTCAGCTACAATAAATATATTTACAGCGGGGAATGCATTGCAGCTGATATCATCAGTACATTGCTTTGTGTACGTTTTACTTAAATGTAAACAACATGTAATTATCATATCGGGTTCTAGCTTTTTTTTAGTCTATAGATAGCAAGATATTTATTATCGTAATAAATCAATTGCGGCGGAATGCGATAGGCAATGTCCTACCGCACACACAACGTGTAACTTGACTGCTTCGTAATAATATAAACAAAGTAAATAAATCAGACCGCGACGGACTCGCCGTTGGGTTCAACCGGTATATTATAAACAAAACTATATAGCAGAAAGCAGCCGATGAACATCAAACTGGTTCCATTAAAACAAACAAACAAACAACCGCATTGTTATCGAGAGGTTAAAGTATACTTTGAACTTACAGTGTTTTGTTTCATCAGGAAAGTCAAACTGCCCAGTACTGGGTGCGGCGGGAGATGAGGAACATTCCGTTTCGCCCAGTAGCTGCTCGTTTCATTCCACTTCCTAAAGAGCCAAACTCCCGCGAGAATGGCTGCACTGATCACCAGCAGGAGAAACATCTGTCATCAATATAATATTAAATTATACCTTACAGAATTTAGATGACTGCTGGTAGTTTTGGAATATCGTGATAGAAGGAATGGAGCCTCCACTTCCAGTCCCGACGGCGACGTTACCAGCCGAGGGAGAGTAGAGAGAGAATGAACAACTGTTTGTTGGAGAATTTCACTTTACCGTCGGCCGAATCAATTAAAAACTGGTGCTGTTCTGTTGGACCTGATGTTGATTGATCGGTCAATTAATCCTCGTATAGAGACAACATCCACCATTTACCTTGTTTGTATATATTCAAATTGTTTATGGTGCGTAGTGCAGACGTCCGCGGGCTGCGGCGCGCTGTGCCGTCTGTTGTCCACTCCCTCTCGTCACCATTATCATCAATAAAAATGTTTTGTTTTTCATTACACACACACACACACGCAATTGTCAACTACTTAATTTAAAAGAAACTGGTCAAGTAATATCTAAGCACATTACCTTCTCATTTATAATGCAAGAAACGGAAAATTCCTCCTTTTTGTGTTAATTTCGCACAAGCAGTTGTAATTATAAATCCTAATAAAACATGATGAGAAATGTTTCCATTCTTTAATGTAATATCCATACAAAATATACTGAGGAAGTCGGATTCAAATCCCACGCAAGGCAAATCTAAAAACATGGGATTCAAACAACGCAACTTTAAAAATTTACTTTTTCATGCAGTTAGTTTTTTTGGGTGATATTGATGCCCTCGGCCAATATTAAGCCCGCGAAGGCTTCATCGGTCCCAGAGCTCTCGGATCCGGATTCCGCAAGCTGGACTCTATTATATTATTGTGTATCGAGACTCAAACTCTTATACCTGAGGACACCACAATGTGGCTGTTCATTCCGATGATGCCGACGACGGGTTAAAGGTCCAGTTCATCTGCACGCCACGTGTTAAAATTATAACTATAAACACACAAATACCGCCCTGTTTATTTCCGAACTACTGATAAATTATATCGCTTTCCCTGCCCGATTATTACTATGTAGAAAATTTTTCTTGTGAAACTCAGTTAATAATTATAACAGCGTCAAAACTGCTGAAGTTTTCCGTCAATAGTACAGATTTAACTTTATTCTTTTTATATTGCGAGTTCTCAGTAAAAAATATTTGCTTTTTTATCTTCACCTGATGGCAAGTGATACCCTTGCCCATAACGTGGCGCTGGTTTAGATGTACATAGTTAATTCTTGTTAACTCAGTAATTTCATTAGCACCCTTTAAATCGGAATACGGAAAAGGATCTGCACTACCTAGGCGGTCTCCGGCAACAGAGACCTACCACCAGTAAACTTAGGTAAAAGCGTTAATGATATTTCATTATTACAAGTAAAAGAATCATTAACTATTTGTTTATAAACATCGTGTAAATTATTGCCTTTGGCATTATCTTCCAATATACTTCGCGCGATGCAGAGACGTCATGATGCAGGCGGATTAAAAGATTACGAGCTTGAAATAAAAGCAGCATGATAATGCATATTAATTAACAAAAACAATTTATATATTATCAGGCGATAGATATAGATGTTCGCTGCTGGATATGACATCTCCGAAAAGAGGGGGATTTGAGCCATATTTGTGTGGAGCCAGAGCCTCGTTTGTTGATTAGTAGTGTGCAATACGAGCAGGTGAGTCTTGGGTCCCGTGAGTTGTTGTATGAAACCCCTTTTAAACTTACATAGATATACTAAAAAAATAATTTATGAAGATCCAGCCGCTGCTTAATTGAAAAGTTCTCAGAGTTTTAATTTACCGCTGCACTGGTTAATAAATATTCTGATTTAAAGAAGCAGCGCAATCTAAATAAGAATACATTGAATAGATAAGGAACAGTGGATAAGAAGTTGGTTGTTATGTGAGTGTAGATCTTTATCGTGGTTAGAGACTAAAAATGTAAAATAAGAAGGTAAAGTAAGGTGGTTTTGGAGATGTCAGAGAAGAAAGTAGTCTGCCAGGGCCACAAATATGACCATCATCATCACGTGATGTGAGATGAGGGCGAAGATATGTTATCGGGAATACCAGCGATAAGTAATACCCTCTTATCCTTTTTCCGCTGATTACTTTTATATCATCACAAAGGAAACGCGTGGTAAGTGAAGGTGAAGAAAGACTTTAAAATTACCAGTATTAAAGTCGCTGTTTTTTCACAGATAATAAACATAAATATCTCATTATACCTATTAATAAAAGAGTTAAAGTTTATGTGTTTGTACTTTAGTTAATTCAAGTATACGCAAGCTTTACAGACCCACTCCTGATTTTTTCTTTCTTGTGGCTCCACTGCAGTGTCAACGGAACAGTATTAAACTGCGGCCTCGTTACGACGTGAACACTTTTCTTTTTTGTTCTGGTAAAGCATGCAATATCGTATAGCACACACACTCTGCTTCATACTTTTGTTCTTCTCTTTCTTCTGTTGCCTGGAGCCGGTGTTGGGAGCTAAGAGAGCAAGGGTTGCAAGCTCCTGCGACGGGAGTAGGTATAAATATAGCAGCGACATAGTGATTATAGAACCGTTTCTACTCTCCCCCGTTACTTTCCTTCTATTACTGTCTCCTGCTAGTCGCCTTCCCTACTCTACCCCCCTCCTCACCCCCGATACTCCTTCTGAGGAATAAAATGCTGAATAACAATACGCAGGATATTTTTAGGAACTCTATACAAATAATGATAAGTAAATGTGCTATTTGTTTGTTTTGTGTGTGTATTGAGGACAAGGATTTGAAGAAAAAGTGGATAAAGATTAATTTTATACTACCGAGTATGTTGTTTTAACTCGGTTATCCGGAGATTTATCGATTTTTAAGTAGCCTGTTCGTCTAGTCAACCGCGTTCCCTTCCCCTGTCCCCAGCTCGCTGCAAAAGCGGTGACGTGAGTGTTTCCGCGTACGTTATAATACAAATGTCCAATGTTTATTTTCGCCCTTAACTTCTTTGAACATATGTATTGATTGTCTTTTAAACGCATGTATTAACAGTATTCGTTTTGATCCACTGCCGGGCACAGGTTTTGCCAAAATGTAGTACATTGGTTACACACACGCTGGATATAGAGTTGTCTCTCTTTGTTTCACTTGTAGTCCACCACGTCCGTCGTGTCTAATGCCGATAAACAAGTTATCTAAAAGATACCATGATTATAATCTCAGTTCATGGATTTTTACAACAGAACCTATGTTTACTGTCATCTATTATACAGTCTTGCGATGTTTTGGTACAGCGGTCCTCAGCGATACTTTTCACCTCAGCCTATTGCAGTCCACTGCTGAACGTAGGCCTCTCCAATAGATTTCCAGCGCGACCGGCGATACTTTTAGTGCTCTCTATTTATTTGATGAAGTATCTGACCAAGTTACGGTCTTCTGTGCGGGGTCGCCGTTACTCGACTTTAAATCTAAAACGTTTGTTACTTTTACGAGCCGTGTGTTCTGCCCATTCTCGTGTCTCGTAAAGTTAAGGTAAGGGGTGTAAAGAATCAAGAATCCCACACAACAACTCACGGGACTCAAGTCAACCTCACCTGCTCGCGATGCACCTTACTAATCAACAAACGATGCCCTGACTCTTCACCAACCCATATTAAGCCAACATAGTGGGAGATGGCAGAAATCCCCCCACTTTTGGTGAATGCCAATGTTCAGCAGTTAACGTCTATTGGCTCATGAAGTCTATGAAAAAACAAAACCTAAACTAAAGTTATTATCAACGACATAAAAAGTCTTTCACATTCTTTCACTCGTTGCTTTTATTTTAACCGCTTTCGGGACGGGCTTCAAAGTCTTTTTTTTAATAATAATAAAGTTTCATGTAATTGACATAGTTTCTGTTTAATTTATTAGGAATATAATATAAATCTTTCTCCTTTTGTAACTTCCAGGAATTGTATTTTTATAAAATATTTCTGTCATTGACGATAAAAAGATTAGTGTAACTAAAATCAAATCGCACCAAAGGAGTTTATAAGTAAAAAAAAATTAGCATTTCGATTTATTTAGCTCTTTTTGTAGCTTGTAGTTACTAAACAGTTTACATATCCATCACCGCTCGCATCTGATTGTTCTTAAATGTTCAATCAGCATTCAGTTTCCTCTCGGTATGAATTGTACGTGGATTTCTTCCCCCGGAAACGTCAACAGGTTCTTCTTCTCCATTTCGATCTCTTCTGGGCGCGGCGTGTTCGGTTTGGGGACAATTTTGTACTTAAGCAATATCTTCGTCATCACATTCCGCAAGTTTAACATAGCAAATCTGCCACCTGTAAATTGTCAAGGTAACATCTTAACTTGGAGAGGTAAGAATAAGTGGAGGTTTATTCAAGGGCCATCCGAGTTTACGTGCTGGAGAGTTCACCTGGCAAGCTAGCACTTTTACATTACAGTCTCCACTGTAACATTGTTGGTGTGGTATGTTTCAGCTATCACGATACATAAGCAGACGTATTCTGAGCACGCTTCACCATTTTCGGTCATTTAGCATATTTTGATGTTGAGAACAAATGTTCGATTTGGGAGTGTGATGGAATGTGTTAACTATATAATAACTAATGGGATGACGAAGTGAATAAATCTAAGAAACAACTTCTTAGATTTATACATCAAAGCCCTTTATAGAAAAAGGAATAGACAAAAGTAAATGAAAATTTCGTAGAAATGCGATACCAGCTAACAATCCTTATTCGTGTAGGTTTTAGGCTTGGGCATAGAAAGCCGAGTTCCCGCCGTCAGGATATCTAATGAGCTGCCGAAGGCTCTTCCCTTGTCTCGTGCGGAGTTCGAAGGTTTACCTTTTTGGCTATCAGGAAAATGAAAAAATCATTGATGACAAGTTGTAGATAATTTAAAACATTACCGATGCAATTTCTTGGTCCCTCTCCAAAAGTGAGAAATGTGAACGGTCGAATTTTATTTTCATTTTCTGGCATGAATCGCTCCGGGTCGAATTTCAAAGGATCGGGGTAATTTTCCGGATCGTAATGTAATCCGCTGACGTTGATATACACCGGAGTACCTGCTGGGATGGTAACTTTCTCGTCGATCTGGTAATCTTTGGCTGCAACTCTGTCTAACCATCCTATTGGAGGATATTTTCTGAGCGTCTCTAAAATTTGTACAATTATCTATATATTTTTGTATTAATCGTGTTTTCATACATTTTAGGACCAGTATACGTATAAGATTTCTTATGTTTCAGGTTCTTTAGTTTTGACATTGTTCAACAAAGTTTTATTCGGTTTGTTACTTATTATACTTTTTATGTCGTAGACATATTTAAAATTCATTTAATAAAAAATTTGCTACTACACGATATAAGATAATTATAAAAATCAAATTCTAAGATAGAGAGAGTATAAGTAATAATATAAACATTTACCTTTGAGTACGCAATCTAGATACTTAATATTTTTTAAGATTTCGTCGTCCAAATCATTGTTAAAATGTTTTTCTTTTACATCCAAAATTTCTTTATAAAGCCTCTCCTTGAAAAACGTATGAATATTAATAAATTTTGATTATTAACGTATGAAATTAAAGATAAAGTCAAGGTTTAGCTTCGTGTGGATATAAAAATGGTTTATGAGAATCACACTTTAAGTAATTTATTTACAAATGCTGGAATAGTTACTGCAAAGCTGTAAGTGTAGTGTGAGCAGACCCCATTGGGTGGACAGACGACATCGAAAGAATTCCTGGGAGCCGCTGAACACAAACACCGAATCTAATTTTAGTTGAGGCTTCGTAAACATGCCAGACTCATAAGTACTTACAAGTCTCCTACTCAAGGGACAAGTCAATAAAATTATATAAGCTTATAGCTTTTACGGACAAGGGCTCTGCCAGTCAACAATTAATCTGGCCGACTGTGATGATGAAGATTATTATACGTATCAAGATTCTGTTCATTAGGCACAATGTCGTAAAATAAATGAAATGTGTGGAATTACTTGCACGGCGGGGTTGTAAGCCAGCTCGTAAGTGCATAAAGTCAATATTGACCCAGTGCTGTCGAACCCTCCCTGCAGGAAGGCAGCCGCCTGCGCGATCAATATATCTTCTGGCATATCTGGAAAAAAATCATGATCTCCTTTTTCTCTTTCTCATCTTGTGTCGTTACTATTAAAACTTCATTGTAAGAAATTAATTATTCATTAAGTAATATAATTGGTATAGCGCGGTACATCCGACATTTTGTTTGACGTTTAATCTCCGGTATCTTTGTAATCTTAACATCTTGAAACATCTTGCCTGAGGCGATGTGTCCAACTTACCCTCATTTTTCCGATCGCTTTCCTGTTTAATCTTGACTAACGCGTCAAACAAATCCCTGTTTTCCTTGATCTCCCTCTCGTAGCCTCCGCGCTTATTCAAGATGTCCTTAAAAACTGTCCTGAAATACGTAGTTGTTTTCTTTGGGAACAATGTGCACCTGAAAGATTTCAGTTTCAATATTCAGCTCGCAGCAGTTTGTATTTTATTAAGGCTGACGATATTTATATAAATATTTAGCGATACGAACTACATAATTAAAAACCCTTTAATCACCAGTGTTATTGAAACGCTGGCAGAATTATATTTTACAAATATTAATAACAGAACTCTATAAAATTTTTGGGTTTAACAAAATATAGTTTTAATGTTTGTTACAAAACTACAAATTGCTACTTTAAATGTGTAGGCGCTGAGCATATAACGAGCAACGTTTTTGAAAGCAACCTTAATGAACTTCCATTTTTAATAGTTTTGTTATATCAATACTAGTTAATAAAAAGATCATTTATTATCATCAACAGCTGCATAGAGGGCCCCCTGTTATTAAGACTCATTGTTGTTTCAATGGAATGTCGGCTGGAGTTTTACTGAATGTCAAAAATAATATAACCGCTCTTTTCTTGGAGTTTTTCCCTTTCAGATGCTTTGTAAAAACCGCCGACGTCCCATCTGATGTTAATATTTTAACAATCTTACCCAAAGACATCCACTAACTCGGGGATGAAGAAATTGCAACACAAAGACAGTCCTCGTCGGTAACTGAATTTCATGAAGTCCCTGGTGACTATCCTGAGAGGTCCCTCACCAGTGAGAGTTGTATCGCTTGCTACTCCAAATGACGCCATGCCGACTACATCAGTTGTATAATCGGTGTACATTATCTGTAATTTAATGTATCGTCAAGTAAGTAATTGTTGTGAACTTACGTACAACCAAACACACATAAGCCGAGGATATAGTATGTTCAGCGCAGGTGTTATGTGTGGTATGATTAGGTAGAATACAGATTCGGGTAAAGTGATGCTGGAGGCCGCTTTCTGGGTAGGACAAAATGTGGCTTGCCTGATTTTTGTATGAATATATACAATCGAGTCCATTTTTGTATGAATATGTACTCTGTGATGGTATAGTTCTTGATATATTATTATAATAAATTTCATTTAGGTAGATAAAGAAGAAAGCAGCGAAAGCGTAGCATTATCAGACGCCCTCACCCTTAAATCTACGTCTTTATCTTTTTCTTTTTCCATTTTTATGCGTTGCAATAGATCTTCGCCCTTCATATTCAGCTTATCTTGGAAATTCCTGAGCTTCGCTGCGGTGAACACCGGCGTCAGTCGTCGCCTAATTGTGCTCCAAAGTGGATCCTGCATTCAAGATGTTTATTAAAGTACAAAGTTATTCACGAGTTTAAGAATTATGCATAACGTTGAACAGCCAGCACTACTCTGTGGTGAATTTAATAATAAATTTGTTAAAAATTTAACTAATGAATAGAAATATATAAATCTTCATTGCCCGTATTGCAACACATAGCAAAAGTATTTGTATTTGTTTTTGTCAGTGGCAGATCATAGCAAAGTTGTATAAAGGGTGTGGAATACAAAATTACTCATAACACAAAATTTTCTAACGGACTACAGATTTTGTTAGGGCTACTAAGTACAATTAGATATGAAAAACAGAGGAACAAAGAGAGTAAAAATAATTACTTACGTCAACTGCAAAAATGTTTAGGTCTCCAATAGGATCCTTCTTTCCACCGCTCAAGAATTTGTTTCTGAATACGGCGGCATCTCTGACGAGCACGTTGCGCGCGAGCTCCGGCGAGTTGACCACGAGAGCTGGTCTCCAGAACAGCCATATTCCGACGTAAGGTGATTTGAAGCGACTGTAGAGATCGCGCAACCAGAGTCCCTGATACACATAAAACGAAATTGATTTCAAAAAACTATGAGAAATAATATTTCTTTCCAATTGTAACAGCAATCCGTTGGGTCGGAGTGATGGAATTGAATGTACTGCCAATGAAGAATGTTTCGATGTTTGGACTTACGATTTTTAAGCTATTCAATAAAGCTTATATCTCACTTGGACTGTAGGAGAAAGAAAGTATTTGTGGGGATTTCTACCTAGTTATCTATAACGACCACTTCGTTACTTAAAGTTATGTATGAGCAAGTGGTAGCAGGTAAAAAAATAGTGCTATTAATTTTCATGTTGGATTGTTATGATTGCCATTCGAAGTAAACTTAGACTCTCGTGTGTGAACCAAGGTCAGATTATTTCCTCGGTGACTCCTCGTCGTCTCGTGAAAGCCGTCAAACGACTAAATTATTTCTGAAAAAGGGCAGAGGCTTGCTCTTTGCAATCTCACCTCTCCGCATCTTAGAATTAGCTTGGAGGAAGGTTGACTATTGAACAGTTAATACTTTGAAATAAATGACCAGTAAATACTTAGTCTGTAGTTGTATTTATAACAATAGATCACGAATGATACTCACAAAATTCTGTTTCAACACGAAAGTCAGACTTCCCAGCACGGGATGCAGTGGATCATGTGGAACATTCTTATTTGCCCAGTAATTCTTGGCTCGGTGCCATTTCCTTAAAACCCAGAGTACTGCAAGTGTCGTTACAAGAGAAACCAATAGAAGGAACATCTAAAAAATAAGGTTTACTAGTTAAAATATCATAATAAATTAATTTTAATGAAATTTCTCGGAGTCCTATATTTAGTAATGGACTGCCGCAGACTGATGATGGTGAATAAAATTTTAAGGTGTCACTATAACGTAGCGCCTTAAGCGGTTATAAATTATTACAAAGGACAATTCAGTTCAATCAGCCAAATGGACCTTCATCTACGCAGACGATGTTGCTATCTGTACCGAAAGTCACATAGAGCTGCAAGAGGCACTTTTGTCTTGGAAACATCAGCTAGAAGCCGGT
>DWLS01002675.1:0-17546 GCA_018246255.1 Pachliopta kotzebuea | reverse complement strand
GTTACTGCCGCTGTATTGCTTTGTGTGTATCTATCACTCCAATTGTTACGAGTTTGTAATCTAAGTGTGTGTTTTATATAAGCGATGGGACATTGGTCATAGTCAGGTGTTGATTTTTATGCAACGCAGCGTCTTTAGCCAATACATCCGCACATTCGTTGCCTGCAATATGGCCATATAGTTGTGAGTAGGCGTATCACTTAATGTTAAGTGATCGCTTTGCCATATAAAAATAAAGTGAGTATGTTGTAGTGACCAGCGGGATGGTCTCCCGGGTGCTGCAGCTGTGCACGTCAGCCAGGGCTGCTGGTGTATTTTTAGAGGACAAATTTATTTGTATTAATGCAAAGTGCACCGCGGGCGTGGGCTTATAGCGACGGCCCACGGCTGGGGTCAGCAGTGACCGTCCCAGCAGTACCGTCATATTATATAGTCAAAGTAAACTGTATGATGTGCTAACTTTGAACATACAGAATGATGTTATAACCATTTCAGTGAAGAATTAGAGAGACGCTATGTACCTTAGATATTGAAAAAATGTTCTGAAAAAGCTCTACAGAAGTATTCATAAAAGATTTAATGTTAACACTAATAAAGAAAAGTTCTCAAATAGTTATATGTTAATGACAATAAAACATACATGCTTACATAATATTAATACGTAAATTTGCGTGTTACATTATTAATTATTATAATTGTTTACACAAATGTAACACAGGTGAAAATCTAGTTCAGAAGTTTAGGACACTTAATGTGATTGTGTTACTTTTTTGATTAATAAACAATTTACATTGTTATTATTTGTATACGATTCAATGTTGATATCTCTTGACTTGTTTAAACAAGATTTTCAACTTAATATGCTTATGTACGTTAAGTGTAAGACGAATTGGAATAAATCAAAAATATAAGTTGAAGTGGTTGTAATTAATTGTCAATAGGACAGTTTAAGTTAAGGTCGGTTCGGAGACCCTGTTGTGTTCATCATCCATCAGCATCCAATCCAGTCGTGATCACATCACAAGCGAAGCTAATTTGCGCACATACCACTAGCCGTCAATAGCTTTATATTTATATCATATAGTTTAAATATGTCCGTGCAATGATTTATAGAAAAGTAACGACGCATGCGCATGCGACGTATTATTATCCAGGTCTCTATTACTTTGTATTATTAGTATAGACCGGAATGGTCTACGGGCTTATCTTAATGCTTTAGTCATGAGTTCGATTCTCTGTGATATATGTTTGTTTATTTTTCTTCCTATACTTTTACTTATATTATCAGTCGATTCAACGGTCACTTATGTACATAGGCCTCTCCCTATAGTGGCGGAATTTGGGATATCTTCTACCAATCTGACCCAAATGCATGTTAGTAAAGAGCCAAAGCGTCGATTATTGATTAACTGCTTCAGAAGCTCATGAGGTTGGCTTGGGTCCATCGAGTAGTCGCCTTCTGCAGTTCTATCTTTGATTTTTCATATCTCCTCAACCGGCAGAGCTATAGACTTATTACTTCGGATTTCTGATCGTGTATATCCTGTACTTCATCTTATTTATAAAGAGTATCCATGTAGCTTTTCCAGTTTAAAAGTAACGTAGTATTCAAGTCAACGCGTCAATGCAATTAAGTGATAGAGATTAAGAATTCCGGTGATGTGAACAAAGAAGTATTCGTATCAGCAAATATATGACTAATTAGTCTTCAAAACGCATCATTCAGACGTTTGTAGTTTAATTAGCGCCGTTTCCGTTTTGTCAACGTTTGACATTGGTATGATAATGGATGGTGTACCAGCGTCGCATTAGAGCGCGCAGTACGGGGCCGTGTACCGCTAATAGTCACCAGCCGGCGCACCGCTCCGTCTATAAATTGTCCCCACCTGCCGTCTGCCACGCGAGGATTACGGACAGACGGACACGGACCGCCAGCACTTTCAGCTGGTTCTGCTCCACTTTGTTACACATCGAGCCGCTTGCCCAATTACTATTTATAATTATCATCAGAACAGCCTCAATGCGACACCATTACTGAGGAGCTTGCTTGAACTACGATCCTATCCTCAAACCCTCATTGCTAGTTAAAAGCTCCATCGCATTCTTCACGAGGACTATTACTGTTCTATTGATTACAATTGTGAACTTTATTAGTAAGAATAACACTTAATAGATTTAACCATACAACCAAAGCTGCAGTCTTGATTTAAACTTAACTCTGCGGTTTATTTATAACCTTGATTCACATGTTGATGCGATTACCGTCTACTCACTCTTCTCTAGAAGATATGTCATTCAGCAGTTTTTATTAAAAATAAAGATTTAAACTTAAGTACTTCAACTTCGGATTTTTAAACATCTATCATCAACTATGTTCCTAGCTCTCCTACTTTTTGTTTACCCCGGCTCCAAATCTAATTGGACTTAGTCTATTTATTATGCATTAGTATATATTATATATATTCATCTACAAAAGGATCCTTTGAGATTTACTAAAACAGAAACAGCTTTAAAACAACAGAGTTAAACAGATTTAGTGGTATTTCGACGTGGCACTCGATCGTTAATTGAGGGTATCTTAAACCACCCCAATAAAAACGCGAGGAACAAAGACACTGCGCAGACGGCGTAATCGTGCGCACGCGCATTGATTTACGGCATCCTCCGCGCTCTCCCCTCCCCTCCCCTACCTCTCCCCTCTCCTCCCCACTCCACCACAGTCGAGATTAATGCAGCTAATACCCGAGGGACCCGCGACGCAATTAAATCCACATCGGCACTTATTCAACTATTATTAGACGTGTGTTCATGTGCCATTGGTTCAAGAACCTAATGCACACGTAATGATCACTTGACGGCTCTAAGAAAGTTCCAATAGTCGAGGAATGTGAGTTAACTAGTAGAAGTTATTTTATTTAAATGAACTACCCGTTTTGTATAAGAATTATTATAAACCTGGTCAGCTCGTTACATGGTAAAAACTGGCCTTAGAACATCACTACTGTTCCGGCTAATAATAGGATCAAACGAGAGCTAAAGTATTCATATAGTACTAGTAGTAGGTCTCTTATTAGATACCGTCAAATAGTAAGATGCAAATATTACTGTGTACCAGTTTGAAGGGTGCTGTATGCTAGTGAAATTACTGGGGTAACGAGACACCTTAAGTCTCAAGGTGATGAGCGCGATGTGGATACTATTTTAAACCAGCACCTCGTCGACATGTCACTTACTATTAGATGAATTTCTTGCTCGTCTCTAAGAATGAAAGAAATGTGGGAGAGTGCTGCTTACGGTCTAACACATTCTGAAGATGGATTCAAGTTTTAACTTATTGGTAGATAAAAAAGTATTGCAAATTACGTCTTATCTATATTTGTCAAAGTAAAAAGTTCATAACAACCACCACCACCAACTTTTCCACCAAAATTCACTGATCTAGTATAGCAATTAAAGTAAAGATTTTTTTTTGGTTGCTTTCTTCCGCAGTTTTTCTACTCTCTTTTCTTATCTGCTCTTTTAACAACTTTTCTCTTCTACTATTCCTCATTTCTTTCATACTTTTTAATATTTAACCATTTTATTTCTTCTTCTCTCCATAAACGGATATTAACAAATAAATCTTCCGGTATATAAATCAAATGTTGTTTATTTGCAACTGGAAACTAAACCGGACCGCCGAAGATTACGTCTCACGGTGAAAACGGCGGAGTGGACAGTCACGGCGTGATCAAAACAAAAATCAATTTACCGGTGATTTATACAACTGATGAAAGAAACTGCCGTGTCCCGACCGGGGAACAAAAACAACACGGACAACAAACTACAAACAATATGAAAATTAGAAAACGTCTTTATCCCGGATAATTTTGATTCTGGTTGAAGACCTTAGGTATTATGAGATAAAGACTTGCTATAATACAGTTGGATGGAGACAAACTAACGTTTACAATAAATTGAACGGTTAACGGAAATAATGGTTCTAGTGGCATTAAGGTTAAGTTATTAACCATAATAGGCTCACATCATTTCAGGTTTGTCGTTTTTGAAATTTCTTAATATTTCCATGTTTTTATTAGAATACTTTATTTGGATACAAAAAGGCGGAGTTAATGTCAAAAGCCATCCTCTTCCTGACTACAGTGTTGAGCAGAGAACATAGGATGCAATTTCGTATTAGTATCTAAGATATAGTTACATATTATGTTATATGATTAATAAATTGGTATTTACATGTAATGTTTTATGCTGTGTTCAATATTTATTTCGTAATGTCAGTCGATATACCAATTAGGTTGTCTGCAAAACAAACATCAAGTTACTCTCAGTTTACATTATGGGCGTTTGTTGGTATACTCGCCGAGGGCCGGAACTGCGGTGCTGTTAAAAGCCCCCCGAAACTGCCGATTAGGATCGTAAACAGTTTCACTTAATACAATTGTATAATGAGTGATCAAACAACAACACCGCTGTTGAGGAACAGGCGCTGCTCGTCCCCTAAATCACCACATATTTGAGTGCGTTTAACGGCGCCCGTAACGACCGCCATCGCTCAATCGGTGCGGAATTACTCAATATTTTCTTTCAGTTGATGCGTTAATAGCGCGGTAAATCGCTACCCCGCCGCCCGCGCTCCCGCCCCCGCCCCCGCCCACACCCTTACCCCACCAGAGTATCGCTTTGATGCCGCGCGCGTAACTCACTCCGGCCGACAAGCGTCCGCGGCCGGCTTTACTGCCCGACGGTGACCACGCTGCACCAACACTTGCGAGGAAACCTAACCCTATATTTTATACTGTACTTTAACCGGTACGTAGTAATGTAACAAGAACCAGCGCAGTGCCGATTGTTAGAAGAAGACTATCCGTCGGCATCTATTGGCTTTTTCTTTCCGGGAGATTTTGATGTCCTCGACCATGATTACGGCCCCGAAGTCTTTATCTGTCCCAGAGCTCGCGGATTCAGACTCCGCAAGCTGAACTATATAAATAAAAGTATAAGGGAGAGCAGAAAGCCGTAGGAAAAGGATGTGGGGAGGGTCGAAGAGATGGACAAAGATGTAAATGGGAAGAGAATGAGACGTCTATTAGCTGATGATGTTAAGTACAGGGATTGTATTTATTTATTTTTGAGGTCCTAATAATGCATATAAATAGCATTTGCACATATGTGTAACACTACAATTATATGTTGTAATAAATATCTATATATTTCCATACTCTTCACTTTCTTCTATATGTCTAGGGATAAAATGAGGGATCAGAATTTCAGTAAATTTTTTTGATTATGGATATCCCTGATTGGTAGTTCGGAAGTGAGAGAGGAAAAGATGTTAGTGTATCAGATATATAGTGACTATTTGTGTTACGATTCAACAATTGCCTCTTTGAGAAATGTAAGAATAATACGTAATGAAAATAGAACCTATGCGGCGATGAAAGTCTGGGAGGTGATGCGTGGAAGGAGAGAAGAATATAAATTGTATATTAGAAAAATAATGAGAGATAGAATGTATGAAAGGGGAAAGTTAAAAAGTAAAACAGTAAGAATAAAGGGGGAGTACAGAGCAACGAGCTTATATAGAAAAACAATTGCTTATGTATAACTAGAATTAGTGGAATACTTACTCATTACTATCATCTTACAACTATGTGCTTGTTAGAAGCCAATTGATGCCACAGTAAAGTGTCTTCCCTTATACAAAACAATATAATTAAAATATATTCATTGTTTGTGTAAATGATTGAATCCTATCGCTGTACGAGAGAAGTCGTTAAGCTGTGTGCAAGCAGTCAGCTACAGCTTGGGGATGATGAGCTGGCGGGGCTTACTGTGCGATCCTAAAACAACAACGCGAATTGATCGCTTAAAGTGCTCTAACGGAAACGCTTTCGTGCAAAAGTTGAGGGTAAAACAAAAATAAAACAACACATCCCGAATTGATCCATTGACTTTTATGTTAAGCTAAGCTATTTCTATCTTTACCACATTGAGAAGTGGAACGGATATATTCATCTATTACTATTACTCTATTTATATACGTACTTAACAACTTAGTTGTCGATCTTGATATTTTTTCTCAACATCATCATCATTACTTCAACCGATTTATGTCCACTGCTGGACATAGATCTCTTGTAATGTATTCACAAAATACGATCTTGTGCTGTTTGGATCCAATGTCTCCCATCGGTTCTTTTTATATCGCCTGTCCACCTAGTAGAAGGTCTGCCAACGTTGTGCTTTCCAGTGCGAGGTCGTCACTCCAGCACTACCCCCAACGTCCGTTAACAGATCAAATATATGTAGGACTGGTTAGTAACAGCGCATAGCGCTAACTTTGAAAATAAAAGGAGAAGAGAAAAGATTGTCGTGTGACGCAACGCACGGCGTGGCTATCTCGCATGTCGGCTACCAAACGAAGAAAGACGTATTTTTATATTAACATTAATTAAACGAGCAGTTATATACAAAAAAGTGTTTTAAGAATCATATCCCCTACCCCCACATATATATTGTTAAGTAGATAACGCTCACAACTGGGCATAAGCGTCTTTCAATGATCTTCACGCCGAACGGTTCTGCGCTGTCCGAATTTAGCGGCTCCCACGACTTTCACTAGATCATTAATCCATCTTGTGGAAGGCCCTGCTATCATTACTTTTGAAGATACGAAGCCACCATTCAAGGGCCTGACATGTTAAATAAATGTTGGGAATCATGTTTAGGAAACCAGGACCGTCCCTGTCGTACCCATAAAGTTGTGCAATCTAGCCGGAGGCGATGGTTGTAGTGCGGGCGGTGTTTGGATAGGCGCGATTAATTATAGTGCGTTTTAGAATTATTATGATAGCGATTGTGCCCAGAGTGTACTCTGTGTGTCTGTTTGTTTGATTTCTGGCCACATTAAAAGGGACACGCGGCCGGTGCGCTAAAGGTTTTATTGACACTACGGCATGCGTTAGTAGATGCGCGGGCGCATAGTTTCGCTGCTGTAAAATGTTTTACGCCAGTTTTATATCACTAGACGAGAAAATATTAGTTAATGAACACTTAAAATATTTAAATCGTAAATTTCTAACGTTTCTCTTTCTATACACGGCCGCCGTTATAAACTATTATATCAAAACTCTTTTATCTTCTGTCAACTCTTTTAAGATTTTATATTTTTCAAATAATTTATGAGCCGATCTCTAACGCTACATGCGTTATGTTTTGTGGTGTTATTTAAGATTCCGAAGTTACAAGTTTAACCAGTTCTACTGTTCATAAACAAAATGGGAATTCCTTTAGATGTATACTCGTTAGTCGATGTAAACACGTGGTTATGTCAAACTAATAAAGTTGGATGGACCGGTCGCGCTGGAAATCTATTGGAGAGGCCTACGTTCAGCAGTGGACTGCAATAGGCTGAGATGATGATGATGAATAAAGTTGAGGGTAAGCAGGAGAACTTTTCAGTGGACTCCGCTTTGATGATCCTCTGGTACAACCATGCCATTGTATTTACATCCCAGTTGCGTAGGAAACGCGACGTTACATGTCTCTTACATGTGAGAAACCATCAGGGGCAAATTTAAGGCCTGGGCAACCTAGACATGCATAGGGCCTGTAGTTTTTGGGTCAACAAAACAATGTCTAGAATTTTTTGATTTTTATGAAATTGGCACGCTTTAACCTTAGTCCGCTTCTGGCCAACATAATCCTCCGTTCAGGTGATAATTCGTGGGAAAAGGATCAATAGGCTAAGTCATAAGCCTCTCCTAATAATGAGAGTAAAAAACCTACGCTAGTGATTTGGAAAGAGCACCCGTTCGCTTTTCAGATCCACGATATTCAAAGTCCAAATTGCCGTAATGATCGCCGATTTCAGGAGAAGGTGGTACCTTAAGAAGAAGAATAATGAGTGGATTTGAGCCATAATGCACCACTGGCAAAGTGCGGGTTGGTGGGGCATTGTCAATATTAAAGATTATATTCTTGCTCTTGATGAGGAGGTGATTCTATTTCCTACTAGTTTTGTATTCGAGGCGCATATAAAATATTCCGGGCAACACTTAACGGCGCCAACAACAATTCCGACACGTCCGCCGACACAAAGCGATCCTAGATTTATCTCCGCTCGCGAAACCCGAAAGCTCCACGTAAATAAACAAGCTGCTCGGTTTCCGGGGAACTAAACGTCGCGTTTCCGCCCGCCAGCTGCTCAGCCTCTGGACCGTTCTAATTTATTCTTCCTCTTAATCTCTTATAACTTGTTTCCGATCGTGTGACGGATTCGAATCCGGTCAGCTGTCGAACGGCCCCCGTAGGAAATCTTCTGCACTTAAATTCTGATCAAATATCATCTATATTATATATGTGACACGGGAATGTTAATTGATAAATAAAAGCAAATTAAGTATGAAGTGTAAGCTGACGTTAAGTTATGATTGGGAACCGGATGTGTAAGCGCTCGTCGCACTGTAATTAATGTCCGCTGTTACTGGTAACCGCTGTATGTGATACTGAAAACGGCGCAGGCTGCGTGACGAGCGGAGCTTGCGGCGGAGTAAACATCAACAAGATACTGATAATACTAATTAATATTGATTAGTAACTTGATAATATAATACATAGATTTCCTCGTTTTCTTTCTTGTAATGGTATTATGCAGAAATAATCATTAATTAGTTGTTCGTAACAACGAAACGACACCCTTTTTTTTTAGACTACGGTACAATGCTAGCCGGGACTAGCGATAGTGTTATAATGATAAACCTAATTAAATAATTAAAAAAATGTTGTATGTATTACATCAATTATATCATCATCATATACATGTAGCATCTATTGAAGATCTACTTACCGATCCGCGATCAGCAGCTTCCAGCAATCTTCACAACATTCTCTAACTCTATCAGTAACTGAAAATATTAACAACACCAACAAATTGTTTTTGTCGTGAGCAAAGGTTATTGTATCAAACAAAGCAACGATAGCGATGTGGGGTTCGTGGGTTTTGATTGTCAATAACCCCAAATGATTCAGCACGCTCGGATGTGTACACAGGATCAAGAGGATCGGATGTGCGTGGAGTTCATCGCTGTGCAGGCCGCTCCACTCCACTCCACTCCACCCCACTCCATCCTGGGCATGTATTTTAATTGCCATCGGTTGCAATGTATCGATTGCCGTCAATCCGACCCGCGTGAACACTCACAAGTGTTTATTGCTAACAACATCCACTAACCTCCGTTTCGCTCTATTCCCACATGGTAACAGGTAACAGGCACAGCATCTCAGAGAATAACACAGAATCACCAACCTCATTGGGTTTAAATCAATTACTACAATGAATTCAACAGTTTCAACATTTAAAACATTCTTAACGTTCAAAATAAAACTTCTGATTACACTTAACCTCAAAATATTGTTTTAACAATACATATAACTTAAGCAACTATAAAAATGTTTCAATAATTCAAACAGTTCCTTACTAATCTTTTTTACTGATGGTAGATATCACCGCAGCTCCTATTCCTACTGCCAACTAGTAATATGCGAACATTACTATGTTATTTGAAGGATGCTGTATGATATTGAAACTATTGGGGTAAAGCAACTTAACACCTAATGTCTCAAAACAAGCGTAATGTGGTGTTATGTATACCATCTTAACCAGCGTCACTTTATTATGGGCAGGCGTATCACTTAACATTAAGTGAAAGGCTTGTTCGTCTCGTCTCAAATTAATAGTAAAGATAAGTTTAATAATAGTTTAAATGTTAACAATATTATAATTCCGATGACATGACCATTCTAGATATGCAAGTATATAACAGTTACAGCTTCATCCTCACCAGGAAATTTGAGAAACTTTAAATAACATAAAAAAATAGCTAAGTACTGCTTAATATTTTTTTTATACCACTGAGGAGACTAACAAACTTACGGCCAGCCTGATGGTAAGCAGTTACTGTAGCCCATTTCTAAGTTCATTTATCTTCTCCAGATTCTTCCAAGCTGATAAAGAGGAAAAAATCCACCGAGGACGTCCGGTCGCCGCTCGGCGGGGAGGATTCGCTCACTAGCGAGGAGGGAGAGGACACGGGGGCAGGGAGGAGAAAGAAAGCTAGAACGACGTTCACCGGTCGCCAGATCTTCGAGCTGGAGAAGCTGTTTGAAGTCAAGAAGTATTTGTCGTCGGGGGAGAGGGCCGACATGGCTAAATTGTTGAACGTGACAGAGACACAGGTGAGTTGAGTTATTGCTTTCTCTGGTTATTCTTCTTCAGCAGCTGATAAATGTCCACTGCTGATCATAGGCCTCACTTAATTGCGAGGGTATTTAAGCCCTCTCCCACCAAGCTGGCTCAATGAAGGTTGGTTTGGAGCCAGAGCCTCGTTTGAACCATTGGCTGGTGAAGTTGACTCCTATGGGTTGTGTGTAAATATTCCTATACCTGACTTTGTGAAGGTAATCCTTTCTACTTGCAAATATAATAGATGATGACTAAACCCTGGATGATTAGGCTTACATTGATGCAATGCTGGCCCCTCGTCGGCTGCTGGGTGCTCGGTGTCTCGTAGTCATTCGACAGCACTAATTGCTTAATGGGTCATCACCTCGCCACTCCTCGCGTCTTCCACGAAACCCACGACGGAATTAAACACACACACACATACGTTCTCTGTTATTCCTCAATATGCCGCGGTTTTAACCACAAAAGTTTGCGGCGAACTTAAACCGCTATAAGTTTCAAAATTATATGTTTAATATTATTATCTTATATCTCATCAATAAGAAGAGTGTGTGTTAAAGGATATGTTTAATCGATCTAGGTTTTTTTTCATTAAGTAAGTTAAAGTAATTTTTTATATGTTTATTTATTTAGGTACAGTTTGTAGCAAATTTAGTAACGCTAGCAACATTTCATAGTGGTCTGTAACCTTCCCTGTATCATTACCATTATATTTAGGATGCTGTATTTGCTACTTATAACTGTAATAAGTAGTTCATACCAAAATTTCGGAGAATCAAATAAATTTTTTGCGAACAGCAGGCGGCACCTGAGAATCAGTGATTTAACAGCAGGTTAATAATTCACTGAGCTGCGACCTTTTGTCCCACTGCAGCATATAACTATATTGTGTATTAATTCATAGGTCTTTTTATCTGTATATATGTGTGGTAACAATAAACGTTTTATTTATCTATCTATATATTTAAGCAGCTATAAAACGCTGCAGTTTATCGCTTGCGTCTTAACATTTGTGCGTTTTCAAGCGAGATAATTATACTATCAGCAAGGTGGCGTTGCGAGGGGCAGGGGGCTTGGAGAGGGGGCGGGAGAGGGAGAGGGGGTGACTGTGACGGCACACGGCGTCCCCCGCGACGTGACGTGACGTGATCCCTCACACATGGCGGCACTAATTAAAATCGAGCTCGCCTCACAGCATCCGATACGTCACATGTTCGCGGACCAGTTGCACGCTGGGTTATCAAACGGAGCGAAGCAACGCTCCGGGCCTCCTCAATTTAGTCGACTAAGTTTCAATATTACATTGTTGAAGTTACACTATCACTTAACTTAAACTTAACAGCTTCATTTCACATAGAAATATGTATTAAAATACATTACATTTTTTCATAAATAAACGCTGAATTCATTGTAATGAAATTCCGTTTAGACACAGATTGAGGAATGGACACAGGATACTTTTCAAAGAGGAAATAATAATAATTCTTAATAACGATAAAATAGGGGTTGAAAATATAACAATATAATATAAAGAAATATTAAAAATCGTTATCTATGCACTTTGATGAAAATCAAAGAATTTCCTAGCATTTTAACCCAATTGATTATTTCCAAGCTCCAGGCGAACAAGGCATCAGGCACAGACTGTATAGTACAATGTATACAAATAGTTATAAATATAAAATTTAATTACAAACCATTAACCAATCTCCGCTCTTTTCCTAATTGCACTAATAAAAAAATTTAACAGTACAGGAGATTTAAGTATCCAAATTTACTGAAGCAACAGGAGCAAGAGAAGCGAGTTACACCGGAACTAATTAGACTTAATTAATTAATATTCCACGGTACGCGTACATTTATTAGGTTTTTTTTTAATAGTTAAGTTATAACTTGTTAGCTCTTATGTCAATTAATTAATATTAAAATCGAAAATTTGAAAATGTCAAGTGAAGTGTTTAAAAAAATAACTCCATATCCTCGCATAACTCGTATATCCCAAATTGTAGGAATTCTTGCATATACGGGCTCACAGACAGATGAAACCTTTTCTTTGATTTTTGTTTAATAATCCTTTCCTTGTATAATGAGTCAGATCATTTTAACTTATTCTTGCTCTCTTTCTTTTATCTTTCCTGTTTATCTTTGCTCTACCTAAAGTACAGTTTATCTTTGCTCATCTATTCTTCTTTTAATTTGAATGGCAATGATGTATGGAGATAAAACGCGTTGCAAGCAACACGTAAGTCTGAGTGTAAAACATTATTGGAAAAATAAAACAAAATTGTGTACAGCCTGCTGAGTTTCTTGTCTTCATTCTCCTCAGATCCTCACCTTTACTTTGCTGACGGCTGGTGGATTTCTGACGTTCAATAAGTGAACTATTCCTGTATTGAATAAAAATTTTGATTTTGACTTTCTTACTTACCTTTAGGATTGTTGCTTTTCTTTTCTTAAGCCCATGCTTTGCTTATTTTTTATGTACTTCTCCCTTTCATGTTGTGGGTAAGGGTTATGTTTTATCGTTTTTATTGTATTCTGTTTCTTTTCTTTTCATTCCTGTTATGTATTTCTTAATTCTTTCATACATCGTCTGATAAACCAAATTTAGCCGCATCTTTAAATCTTACTATAACTACTTTCCTGCTTTGTTTAATTATAATCGTGTTGAATCGATATTGATCATGAACTGATTATATTTACTTTAAATAATATCGTGTCCGTGTCGTCGGGTGTGAGAGCGACTCGTGTTCGCCGAACAGTTGTTGTTTATTCTTAGCTCTTCTCCAAATGTATTAATTACTTCACACTTCACGCGTTAATTACCCGTGTGGGGGACGGGTTAGTGTGTCCCCAACCCCACCCCCGCACCACCACCGCAACCACCGCAGCTCTGCCCTAGGTCGGGTCGTAAAAAGTGACTCACAAGGGACCGATTTCGAAGAAATTTTACGAAAGCAAATTTTTCTTTGATTAACTACAACTGGTTATTGGTAGTATGTAGGTACTACTGCTGCTCATATTTCTACTGCCAAATGGTAAATTGCAAACATAACTGTTTGTAGTTTGAAGGGTGATGTATGCTACTGAAATTACTGGTAACGGGACTTAACATACGAATGCAACAAGCGCAATGGTGTTCCCATCCTAATTAGTGGCTTGTTTATGTAGTCATTACCATCAGGTTAATGCCTTGCTCGTCTCGTCTTCTCATAGAATAAAAACAGAACTATACCATCTGCAATAATCATCATCAGTCGATAGATGGGAGGATTTGAGTCATCTCCAACCACGCTGGCATCAAGCAGTGTGGTAGGAAGCCATAGCATCGTTTGTTGATTAGAATTTGGATTGGGGAGGATTATTCTAAGGGAACCTGATCCCATCTGATCTGAACTTCTTTACTTATTATTAAAAGGATGTTTAGTTTAACAGCCGGTCGCATCCCGCCGCTCTCCCACATGTTTATATTTTAGAAAGGGAAAAATAAAAACCCGGTTAGCACTTAGCGGTAACGTGTCCCCTGTCCCGGGGGCTGGTGACTCACATCCACGTGCTCAGCGATCCTCAGCTCCAAATCCCACAGCAGCGATATCCAATAGTGATGTAACACCTACCATTTGTGAAAATACAATCCAGGAAAACAGTGTAAGAAAAATGTGATAAATAGAAGTAAAATGTTACGGAGATGTATTAGAAGTAAGGAAAAATTGTAACTGAAACAATAATAAAGAAGTATGGTTTTCATTATTTAGGGTGACGAATGGAAGAAGGAATTAGGATGGAAGGAAGAAAGAATGATGATTGGACGAAGAGGAACAGTATGAATGTAAAAGAAAAGACAACAATATAAAGATGTAAACGTGCCTTTGCCCAAACTAACAAAGGGTGGGAGGATATTAAAAAAAAAAAACACCTACCATGTGAAGTAGTTTAAGTGCTAACTTTTTTATACAAGCCCACGAGACAAGGCTGTCACTTGATAGTAAGTGATACGCTACTCTATAACATGGCTCTAGTTGAAATGATATACACAGAAACTCGTCACCTTGAGGTGTAAACTCTTTACCCCAGTAATTTCACTATCATACTACAACATAGTAATAATTGTCGGCTGCAATAGAAGCTGCCACTTATCTGACAACAGACCTATTACCAGTAGGAAACGGATAACACGTGACCTTACCCATGTTTGTGCCTAATATTTAATGAATGACCAGATCTATCTTCTGAGGGCGGAAAAGGGGGTGTATTAAAGGGGTATAAGAGGTCCCACATAACACTTCACGAGACTTAAGCCATCCTCACCTGCTCTAAAAGAAGAAAGTGATGTAAAGGAGCCTTGGCCCAAACAGATCAATGGAAGAAGAATTCAAAAAAAATTCTTGTGTTCTCGTGGTGAAGCCTGTAAATTAAAAAACGAGGCTCTGGTTTATTATCAATCCGCATTGGGCCATTGTGGTAAAATTTGGGCCGTTCCAAATTCCCCATTATTACGGAAGGATTATGTCCAATAGTGAAAGTCTACCGGCTGTTGAAGACAGACCTATCTTCTAGATCAGATGAGAAGATAAGTAACTGTTACTAGTAACAGTATTGGGGAAGCGAGGTTCGTATTACGCCTCGAGGGGGCGCGTTAAGTGGTACCTATTATCGAATCTATGTGAATGTACGTCACTAGTATACCGGAGCGTTAACGACGCGACCGCAAAAAATGTGGGCGACACGCGGCCCACGGGTGGGACGTGCTCGACGCCTAATGAGAACAGCTCCCCGCTTCTATAGAAAGAAACGTCCAATTTTTTTTGTTACTAAAGCAATTAACCGAACGAAATTTAACTGAGGGTTAGTTATAATTATTTTTTTATTTATTTTATCACTTCGGTTTCTTCAACATATGTACCTATGACTATCCTATAAACCTTCCCGAATAGTGAGAGAGTTTGGGCCATACACCACACTGGCTTAAATTTATTTATTTATTTATTTACACTTTATTTGTATAATTACAACAAAAGGCAGGCATTTTAATTTCATGGACCCCAAATTTCTTTTCTCAGACGTAGACCCCTTGTAGGTTGTCATAGACACGTAGGGTTCGATGTAGACCACTTTGGGAATCACTGATCTAGAGCCTCTTTTGTTGATTACCATGCTTCACCACCAGCACGTAAATTTTTTTTTAATTTTTCTTCCCTTAATCTGTTTGGGCCAAAGCTTGTTTACATCTATGTTTTATTTCTCTATCATTCTATTACCTTTCACTTTGAGCTTGGCTTTGAGATTTCCTCAAAAAAAAATTTTAAGGATATTTTTAATTTATTCAGCTGCATTATATTGAGATCATTCGGAAACAGTACTGCGTGTAAAATTGAACAGCGCCCGGGAATCGAACCCGAGTCGTCGTTAACCGACGAGCCGCGTGGGAGTTATCATCTCAAATTGATTCTTTATGTTAACTAGCGACGTGAACGCGCCTTGTTATTGTTGAAAGCGCGGACTGGCTGCGCTAATTGACGGTCCACTTGTGGGACTGAATCCTGGCCACCTGTCAACCCAATGTGGGCTCTATCCCCTACATAATAAGACTCATATTACCGTACGGTATTAGTTAAAAGGGGCTTTTTGCCGTGATTGAGCGTCGCTGGAATTCTGTCGCGTATACAGGGTGTTACATTTTCTTAAACTGATTTTTATTTATATATTCTAGAGTTCTGTTTCCATCATTGGGCGTCTACCTGATGATGATGATGAAACAGATTTTAATGTATATTAATTATTATTTCAGTACTAGTTGTATTTGCAACTAAACAATTATATAAAATTAATAAATTCTTGTTACCATATATATGCATAGTGACATCCCATTCGGCACGGACGCACACCACGAAAGGAAAGATATTAGTAGGAAAATTTCTAAACCCTCCACCGATTCGATAGATCAATGCTTGATCACGATCTCACCTGTTAAGTGATGGTAAAGCATTAACCTCGCAAATGTCTAATCACTCTTTCCTTAAAAACCTCCACATCATATCTACGATGAGGCGAGTAAAGTGTTCACTTGATGATAAGTGATACGATTGCCCATAACATACCGATGATGAAGATATATCACATTACTATTTGACAGTAAAAATATGAGCTGCGGATATCTATCACCAGTAAAACAGTCTAAAGTTTATGATGCTTTTGATCTAATATTTCAGATTGAAATTAGCTTAAATTTAACTTGAATTTAACTGCTATTGAATGAGATTAAATTCTAAATTAATAGAGTGGTGATCATCCAGCCTGTATGGTGTGGTTCACCATCTGCCGTCCGTCACATCCCACCGTCCCCCGCGGCGACGTCACCAAAATTAAAAATGACTCCTGAACCGTATAGAGTTACTAATAGTCTCAGAATTTTTATTTTTTCTGATGAAGTTGATGCTTGAGGTCACTATTATGGTTGAGAAAGCTTCATCGGACCGTGAGCTCGCGGATCCGGATTCTGCGAGCTGAAATATAAGGGAGAGGAGAGAGACGAGGGAAGAGGATTAGGGGAAGGAAGAAGAGGTGGAGAGAAAGAGGAAGATGATACAATAGATACTTATATGTATAAACTGTACCTGAACCTAATTCCGTACTCGGAGTACGAAAACGAATCGCGGAGCTTTTTTTTACTAAATTTGCTTGCCTAGAATTTTGAACTCTCCGAAGGTGCCGGGTTCGAATCCGGCCTGTAATGAATTGTTCAATTTACGTATCAGTAATACAAACTAATATAAAGCTTTAAGACATAACAAACTGACGAGTTTCTATTAATCGAAATAGTAATATGTTTTTGGTGGTGAATGGTCACCGTTCCCGGAAATCGTTTGAAACAGACTAATAGTAATATGTAAACATTATTATGTTGTAGTTTGAATGGTTCTGATAGTGATATTACTGAGGTAACGAGATTTAACACAATACGTCTCAAGGCAAGCGAAAACGGTAACTGGGAAGGAAAATTTTTAAGGTTAATTTTGATTAAGTTTATAGGAATATTTAAAAATATAGATGAATTACTATTATTTTAATAAGTAAGTAAGTTAACTATAATATCAGAGTGATCACGTAAAACAACGTACAATCGCTTTAAACACTGCTGGCTTACTGACTGCTAGAAGATGAATGAGCCGCTTACTCGGATCCGAGTGGTCGGTACTAAATGTGTTAACCAGCGTTCTGGGCTAGTACAGAGTTCCCCAAACTTTTTTGTGTCGTAGACCCCTTGCCATGTGTTTCCGTGTTGTGTAGACCCCCTACTTACCTG
>DWLS01002674.1:0-17547 GCA_018246255.1 Pachliopta kotzebuea | reverse complement strand
CCCTACCCACTAAACCTACCGCGAAAGCCATCAGCCGTTATGAATGTGATGCCCCGGATCTGTCAGCGACAGGGCAAGTTAAACATTACCCTAGAACCACTTTTTTAAATCTCCTATTTCATCAAAACTATTAATTTATCAATTTAAAAACCTGCTTTTGATGATATATTTTTTTGAGTTATTCGATTATACTACATTACTTATAGGGTAAGATGGAACCGGCTTGGATGGTTGCCGCGCGCACCGCTCAGCTGCAGGAGCTGGGTGCATCACACGAAGGTTGGGAGCGAGACGTGGGTCCCGGCGGCTCGCAACTAAGCGGCGGGCAGAAGCAGCGGGTCGCCATCGCGCGCGCCATTGTCAAGGTAGTTTTTTTTAATCAAATAAAGAAGAACTTAGTTATGGCTAATATACTGTGTTTTTATTTACTACAAGTAGGGAAGAAAATCATGTCATATATATATGTTATTTTTAAAACATATATATTTATAAATCAAAAATGTATATATTTATAATAATAATTAATTTCCAGAATCCAAAAATACTCATACTTGACGAAGCTACCTCAGCCTTGGATTCATACTCCGAGTTCCTAGTTGATAAGGCGCTGAAAGATATAAGTAAAGATCGCACTGTACTGACGATAGCGCACAGACTAAGCACAATACAGAACGCAGATGAGGTGGCGGTCATAGACAAGGGGTTCATCGTCGAACAGGGCACCTACAGGGATCTGATGGCGAAGGAAAATGGTGTTTTCAAAGAACTCATTACCCATCAAGCCTTCGCCACGAAGGCGAGAGAGAAAAGTGAAATGCAAAGACAATGAAGACGTCACCCACTCCTAGTGTAGGTAAATTTTTACTCATGACACAAAACCGATGTTATTTAATTTCCAAATTTTATTATTTATTTTTAATGTTGATTAATTAAAATATTTTAATTAAAAGTGATATAATATTATCTGTATAACATAAAATAAATAATAAATTAAAAAAAAATTGTACATGAAATTATTTGCGAACTTTGATGAGAAAAAAAAAATTAAAATACACATCGACGGAAGTGATAAAAAGATTATACTATAAACTGAAGATAAAAAAGAACTTTTTTTTAAGTAAATCATCACAGGAGTATGGTTTGATGATCAAAAACCTGCAGTTGGCAAGCGTTGTGGGTAGTCTTGACTTTATTTGTGAGGGCATTACGACAGCTGTTTTCTTATCACTTGAGATACATAGAATAAAATATTTTATAAATTTTCAATGATATGTATTCACAAATTTTAGTATAAAAATACAAATTTGTGTTATTTTTTTTCCCCACGATGCACAAAAATTATAGGGAAATGGTAAATAAAAGACATTTTGATAATAAACGTTCGGAGCGAAAGGGAATTTGAATTAACAAAATAATTCTTGAAATTTTCCCAAAATGTTTATTTAATTATTAATGCTGCCATTTTTTAATAATAATTCTGAAAGTTCTGTTATATACAAAAAATGTTGTGAAGCCAAATTTATGTTCTAATGCTAGAACTCCTCACTGGATTTGGCTGGGATGATGGGTTACTACCGTGGCTCTCCTTGAGACCCGTGGTCATTGGTATGTGCATGCATTGGGAACATAAAGTTGGTTTTTTATTTTATACATTAATTACGGTATACATATTTGTTTATGAATTTTACATCTGTAAATTTTATTGATAATAATTGATGCAATTTTTATTGCATGAAAAATTATAATGTAATATTTATTTATTTGTAAATGTCCGACGGGTATTGGATTAATTTGTTACAGTAAACATAAATTATTGTTGTTATTAGCCATCTTTCATTCCTTTGCGCGTGATTCAATTCTAAGATTACAACTCGATTATGATTGGAGAAAGGTTTATTTTAACTCTATGTTTTTTAACCTCTGCACGTTCGGAAGCCGTGATATCTTAGTTTGCAAGGTAATAGTATATGTAGTAAATCTCGAAGAGGTGTGGATTTGAATACCTCTGAGTTTAAGCATCCGCTAAAAGAAACCAATGATGTAACTGTAATAATAGATAAAGTATAATGAAACAACAAATAATCCTCCAATAACAACAGCTTCCATGGACATGAGACTTTTCCCAATTCGTATGTGGCTAGCACGTTGAATAAATTGCCTCGACTTATGAAAGCAAGCCCTGAGTTTCTGAAATAGGAACATTTAGAGGGCAATTTATTTTAGTTAGCTACCATCCTTATATTATACATCTGCCATCGTAAAGGCGTTTACGTTTTTCGGATGTAAATTTATGAGAGCTAGAGTCATTGTCATTTAACACCAGATGAATTTTGAAGTAGATCTTCCATCACTAAAGTAATGATTCTGGTTTTACAGCGTATCTTTGTCTACAAAGTCAAATATACTCTGCAAATATTATTTGAAAAGATGTACATAAGTACTTCACCGATAACGTAACGATAACTTAGTGTATAAGCCGCACTTATTAAACTTGGTCTGTTTATTGATGTGTAAATAGAAAAAAATATATATATATTTGATACCAATACGCGAACTCTGTCCTGTGACGATTACAGTAGACCGCGCCAAAACATTGAGCGCGCCGCTTGTTATTTGTGTGTCGTTGTTTCAAAAAATATAGTCCGGTAAACATGTCTCATATTAAACTCTTGCGCGATAGTTTCTCAAGATATTTATTAGATATAACGCCGTACAGGCAAAGTTTTAGAAAATTAAAAACATGGCGGTTCGTGTTAAATTACCGCGTTCCTGCAAAATATTTCGGTACCCAAACAGCCCCTGATTTAGACAGTAAAATTTTGAACTCGCCGTGGGGTGAGATCAAAGTTGGTAATGAAACATTGACCGATTACGTGTTCAGTGATTACGAGTTATGGGCAGATAAACCTTCAATGGTAAGTCATGTTTTTCGTCTTTAAGCAATTGAAAATAAAAAAAACATATAAAATTTTTAGTTAAATAAAATTTCATTTATTCAGTAAACCCAATGTAAAAAAAAAACAAAATATTGTCTAAATTCATACAAAGATTCCTTATTAAATATTATCAATTACGTGAATACTTTTATTCATCAATTCAGGTTTTCAAATTGCACTCAATAACTAGTAGATTTTTTGTAAAGAAAAATGTCATCGGCTGATAGACGTCCACTACATGGGCCTCCTCCAATAATGAGGGGATTTGGGCCACCTCCCACCACACTGACCCAATGCGAGTTGGTGGAGCATGAATGAGACGAATAAAGTATATACCTGAAATTTATTTTCATGTCGACAACATTGCATACAAATGTGCAATTCAGAATGACGAAATTTGAACTTTGGACTGTTGATTAATTTAAAAGTTGTTCCAACTACAACGATTATAAAGTTCCATGGTACAAAGTTCGCGGCGATCTATATTTGCTTGATGCGGACGCGTACTAACGATAACTGTATAAATAGTTCACATGCGAAGGTAAAGGTTACGCGTAGATACTTGGCAAGTAATTCCATAGGTTTGTAATTTTTTTTAAATACATGTCTTCAAAATATACAACAAAATGTATGCTAAAAATAAGACTACATGAATTATAATATTATTAAATACTTTTACAAATATACTACAATAAATAAATATTTAATACCAACTAGATAACCTGTTTTTTTGTTATTTAACTGCTTTGTTTAACATTTTTTTCATATGAAACCTGAGTTTTTTAATAATACGATCCGTAAAACTAAATACAACAAGTTTAATTAAATATTTATTTACTTTTATTTAAAAAAGACAAAACTTTTTAAGTGGTCGTAAATCCTTAGTTAAAGGTCAAAGTAAACAATTTTTTCCTTACGAAAGATCAAGAGCAATTGCCATGAAGGCTTGGTTGCTGCACAGTTTCAGATGAGCTGTATATGTCGCAAAATACAGATCAGCGCTATCACCATCAAATGATATATATATTGATTCCAGGAAATGTGAACTTTTGTATTGTCCACCTAACTTTAGAGTCTTCTCAAGATGCCTCTGCGGGTAGCGAAGATTAGGTATTAAAAAGATTTACTCTTATATATTTGTTTTCTTGCTTATTATACAGACATGCGGGGTTTCAGGCCGTTCATATGAATACGGCATGCTGCGAATGATGATAGAACGCTGCGCCATGGCTCTGATAGGTCATATGCGGTTGTCACCTGGCAACCGCATTGGCCTGATACTGCCAAATATTCCAGAATTCCCAGCACTCATTCACGGTGCAATGCGAGCTGGCATGATTGTAACCTTTGCGAACCCGTTATACACTGCGGGTAAGTTTTCAATATTATAATATTCATTATTTGATACGTATATTATAGGAAAACCGCATAATAATTGCTGTAAACTTACTAACTCGTATTATGTACCATAGATAAATTGAACGACAGCAATAGAATTTTTATAAAAAGGCTTTCCTTATATGAAAGGAAATCAATAAATGTTTTCCGTAAATGTTAAAGATAGACAACCTATCCACAACTTGCACAGGTCAACATCGTATTATTTAAAGATGTAAAGTGATCATTAATTTCTTAGTAATAAATGAACTGATAGCTTGTTTAATCAAAACGTATTAATTATCTGACACTGACCGAAACAAACTAATACGGTTAATTACACGACTATGACTCCTGTGTCTTGCCAATTGACAAGTTGATCTACTGTGTAACAATAAAAAAGGTTGAAGTACATTTCGATAAAAAAAGACTGTTTAAAATAAAATACTTTGTAGTAAACAAAGTGTTTCATATACACGTAGTAAAAATTTACGTAAATTATTATTATTTTACTGATATTTGACCCCATTTTTTAATATTCATTTATTATTACCGAGGTACATACTACCGCATTGATTCTGGCACGATTCTGGGGCCATAGTAGTATTAGATTTTTTAAATTCATTATGTCTCGCCATCACTGTTATATTTCGATTCTCAAAATATCAAAACCAGTGTATTATATTGATTGTAATTTACCATCTCTTGTAATTGAGTTCAAGTCCATTTTATTAAAAATATAATCTATAAGAATTCTAATTTACTTGTTGAAATTATTTAGAATCTGAAATTCATGATGCTAAAAAAAGAAGTGTTAAATTTAATGCAAGTTATTTATTTTGTAACTTTTTTTTCTTTTTACTCGGGGAATCCTTTTACGGACCATCCGCCGGTGCCCGGGGTGGGCCCGGAGGGGGGTGGGGGATGTTTGTTTTGTACTTGTAAATGATTCATGCATACTTGTTTTTTGATATAAAAGTTAAATTGTGATAAATGATGATCGAAAGTAACTTTTTAATTTTATAAATAACTTTCATTAGGTAAAAGTTCATCAGTAAGGTTTTTTATAAATATGTATTTTTTATCGAGGTATTGAAAAGTTATAATTTAACGGCATTGTCCATTTCGTTGGAAAAAATACGGTGATCGAAGCACTGATCCCTAACATATATGTATTTTTTATATCGATAGAGGAGATAAGAAGGCAGTTTGCAGATTGTGGTGTAAAAACAATTGGGACAATTGAAATGTTCATGCCACTGGCGCAGGAAGTCAGCAAATCTCTTAAAGACTATAAGGGCACTATATGGGTTGGGGGCGAAGACGATAAAGCCAAAGGTATGTTTTTGTATAAGCATTCATTCTGATTTCCCTCCATAAAGATGCAATAAATATATATATAACTATACTTTTATTTTAGTGTTGTTTCTTAAATATGTTTTAACTGCAGGAATATTTGGATTACGATCACTTCTAATGGCCGACCATAAAGCAGACTTGCCGACATCAAACTGCGATGACGTCTGCTTAATCCCGTACTCCAGCGGAACCACAGGCATGCCAAAGGGAGTCATGCTCACACATAAAAATCTAGTTTCCAACTTAAAGCAAACACAATACCCGAAAATAATGAAGTATAAAGGAGAAAAGGGTAATTCTTGTGCCTTAACAATAGTATCGTTGCTAAATAAATAAGGATTATGTATTTTTGTTATTAATTACAGTTAGTAGAGAGGTTCGTTTAGTACAACTCACGAGTAAAGGTCGAATTCAGTTGAAAGTCCTGTTTAATAAAAATCATTAGGTACAGTTTATGACTTCTCAGGTTCACATTTGTGTGTTGTAAAAATTCCTTCTCTATATGTATTAAATTGATTGCATTTTGATTAAAATTTATTTTGGTATTTGAATATTTTCGAGTTTAGATTAGAAATCGACAAAAATGGTGTGTATATATACAATAGAAACACTGTTTTCTTTCTATTAAATTTTTGTATAACTAAGGTAAAAAACAGTCTTGAAATTTTTGTAAATTTCGTTTTTACAGGACATGGTGATGTAATTTTAACGGTGCCGCCATTTTTCCACATATACGGTTTTAATGCAATTCTCAACTACAATCTAACACTTGGGTACCACATTGTCTCCATGCCTAAGTAAGTACTATGTTATCCTTAGACGTTTTTATGTTGTGCTAATGCAATTAATTTTTTTTATAAAAACATTCATATTAATTATAAGTTTTAACCAACAATTAACATAGTTTAATCTTCTAAAAGTATTAAAATTCTTTCAAACGCTACACTGCCATCATTCTGCCTTCCGCAATAGTTTTATTTGTTGATTTAGGTCTATAAGTGTCCATAACTTTTTAATAGTACCTATACTTCAGAGCGGTTGATCTTAAACGCATGCTGTAAGTATTTAATATGTATGTTGATTAATATAAATTGATTTTTAATCGCATGTTCATGTGGTGATCACGGCCGAAGCATCATAATAAAATGTATTATATAAATAATGATATTACTTTTCTTAAAAAGTTACAATTAATAGATATTATACGGTTTTTTCGGATGAAGTTGGTATAACAGCATCGTCCTTAATACGACTAATATGTTTCCATGTGGAACCAATACCACAAGCACTCCAATCCAAGAGCTAAAACATAAAATGAATACTAAAACAAATTTAAAATTTCTTGCTTTGCGCATTAAAAAGTGATAATTCTTTAATTACTAATTATTATAACTTTATAGTAATCATGAATTTTTGAAAATTACTATTAGTAGTAATAGTAATAGGTTCATTTGCTACTCATTGGTAATTTTAAAGCAAACTTGTCTAGTGATTCTATTGCAATTCCTGCCTATTAAAGCAATTGAGGTAATTGTTGTCAGTATGTTGACAACTGCTAGTTGTAAATACTAACATCGAGACAACAATATGATCGATTTTATTATTGTCACTACAGGCCTTTTAAATTAAATTGACAATTAATTATATAGAAATAATTGTAGGGCAATCGGTGTATTTTTTTTATTAAGTATAGTAAATTTCCGAAGTAGGTTTTGTAAACGCTCTTTAATTATGGTTTTTAAGGTAATTAATTACCAAACGGAAATGTTTATAGGAGTCATGAAATACTTTAAATTTTAATTTATCCTTTCAGATTTTCTCCTGAAGACTACATGAAATGTTTAGTAGAATATAAACCAACTACATTGTTCGTAGTGCCATCGCTTCTGGCTTTTCTCGCGACGCATCCTATGGTAAAGAAAGAACACCTGCAGTCGGTGGAGACGATTATGGTGGGGGCAGCACCTACTACAGATAGCATGCTCGAAAAGTTTCTGCTTAAATGTGAAAAGACTAAGGACGAAATAAAATTATTACAAGGTATTTTCATTATTCCATATGCATGTACTCTTACCTTATCTTGAATTAAAATATTTTAAGGAATAAAAAAAGAGTTAAAATTTATTACAGATATAATTTTATCTATATTTGAGTTACTAGAAATTATCAACAGTAGTACTGATCTCTAACTTTCCAATTTAGTTCAAAATCAAAACTGGTAAATGCGTTCGCACTTGGTTGGATAGGCCTGTCTGCACCAGTGGACAGTAACAGGCTCAAATGATGATGATTATGTACCAGAAGTAAATTTTATTTATTAATGAATAAAATTTATAATTTATTGTAGGTTATGGCATGACTGAAAGTTCTCCCGTGACTTTAATGACTCCATACATCTACCCTTACAATAAAGTGGGTTCAGTTGGTCAACTGATACCTAGTACTCAAGCTAGGGTGATTTCTTTGTCATCCGGCGAATCGTTGGGACCACATAAGTCTGGCGAGTTGTACTTACGGGGACCTCAGGTATATTATGTTTATTATTATTTTTGTGTCGCGAGGGATGTGAAAAGTCTCTTACAAGCACTTACGAGACCCAGGCTAACCGCACCTGCTCGTAGTACACCCTGCTGATCAACAAACCAGGCTCTGGCTTCCCGCTAAACCGCATTGCGTCGGCGTGATAGGAGATGGTCCAGATCCCTCCATTAACAGGGAAAGTCTATGTCCAGCAGTGGACATCTATTGGTTGCTAATGGTGATGATGATGATGATGATTACATTTGAGGCCTTCTCCATACTTTTTAAAGCGCAGGTATTATGAATTCATTCAGTTTTGTTTTTCATCTAAAGACCAATTTATTCTAATGATTTTCTTTTACATTTGGTTAACCATATACGTTTAATTCAAATAAATGAAATGTATTCTACCCAGTTTTTAAAAACTTCTTTCAACAGGTGATGAAAGGTTATTGGCACAATGAAATAGCTACTAAAGAGACAGTAGACAGCGAAGGCTGGTTGCATACAGGCGACGTGGCGTACTATGACGAAGACCACTATTTCTATATTGTCGATCGCACCAAGGAACTTATTAAAGTTAAAGGAAATCAGGTATACATTAAGTCTTCCGTCGCAAATGTATATTTTATTTTTAATGTGATGCAATATTAATTTATTGTAAAGAAATTTATAACATAATTAATTTAAAAGAACAAGACACTCATTTTATATTCGAAAAAAAAATTATTTCATTTAGTTACTGGTGGTAGAAAACCGTTGCTGGAAATCGTCTATGGACCGCAGTTCCTATTTCTGCCGCCAAACATCAGTGCGCAGACATATGAAAGGGTGCTTTATGTTATTGAAATTACTGGGTTAACTAATTTTAACGACTTTTGTCTCAAACCGAGGAGAACAATGTGGTGCAGTGTATACCATGTCAACTAGTGCCATATCGTTATGGGTGGCGTTATTGTGTATCATCATCATCATTGACAGGTAAATGTATCTTCCCTATATATAATTAAAAAATCTAAATCTTTGAAAATTTTCTTACAGGTGTCACCTACAGAAATTGAAAGTGTTATAATGGAGCTACCAGAAGTTGCGGACGTGGCAGTTGTCGGCATACCAGACTCGTTGGCCGGAGAAATTCCGAAAGCGTTTGTTGTTTTAAAGCCTAGCCATAAACTTACTGAAAAGCAAGTTTATGATGTCGTGGCGCAAAAACTTACTAAATACAAACACCTTGAAGGAGGCGTCGCCTTCTTACAATCAATCCCGAGGAACGCGGCGGGAAAAATAATGCGAAATGAACTAAGGGTTTTTGGTTCGAAAAAATAAATATTTGTTAATAACTTATTTAGTGACTTAAATATAGTTTTCTAATTAGGTGTCATTTATATTTAAAATATTTCTTTGTACATAACTTAGTAATTTATTACATATTTTTAGCTCAATTTTGTAAAAAGATCTTTATATAAAATAAAAACTAAATAATTTGCTTCTCTTTTATTGTTGTAAGATAGACTTTATACTTAGATGATAGATACTTTTTTGTAACCACTACATTTAATATAAAACCAGTCATAAATGTTTGAACCAGTGATCAAATCAGAATATAAATTTGGCTTTGCTACAAAAACCACCTCCTAATAATAATACAATAGTAACATATATATGATTATGCTTCATTAATATATTAGTTAATGAAATCATTATGTTTTCTTTATACATTTATTAATCAATGTTAAAAATTTGTATTTTTTTTAGCTTTACAAAAACATTCATAATTTTTTGAAGTTAAATCTGCTTAGATGTTATCTTGCTGAACGTGTTGTTTTGATTTATCTGACCAGCATTCATTATCTAACTTTTATGACAAAGGAAGAAAGAGGAAGGGTTTTAGTACCCGTGGTTTCGTCACACACGGTGTAGTGAAGAGGAACCTACCGGCCGGCCCAAAGTGTAGGGCCGGTCGAGGTGGAAACTCTAGGCTTGAGCTCGAGAGTTACGGCTTTCGCTCATCTCGGATGTGTGCCAGGGAGCAGTGGGAGGCAGCGTGCGGTGCGTTTAGTGCCGCGCTTATTGCCAACTGCAGCCGAGGTGGGGCTGAAGGAACGGGAGAATGCCGGTGTAACGCCGGCTGCTCTCCCTATCCTCTGCGGCCACATAATGATTGGCGGCGGAGCCTAAGACCAGATCCGCCGCAGAAGCCGGAAGAGTTTGCTCTACAGGCTTCCATGGCCTTTGGATGACGGATTCGGGGGAATCTGTTGCCCATGCGACGAAAGGCCCAGGGGGGGGCGCGCCTTACGCTTTTTGTTCTCGTAACCCCGCCGTAAAGCGACGAAGAGGAACATCGAGGAGGTTTTAGTCGGTGTAAGACACATAACATGCCCCCCGGAAAGCCATTTCCTCCACATTAATAAAAAAAAAACTTATGACAGTAAATATAAATGTTTTATTCCTCTGCTTCCACATTCTTGAGACATGTAAACTATTCTAAGTTATATTGTATTTATGGGCAATTAGCCGATGTAGATTGATTTTGTATGGCATCAACTTACTTCTATAACTTGCAAGTATTAAGATAGTCAAGTAGAAAAGAAGATGCCAGAAAATGTTGTGGTAATATGGTCTTGTAAAAGGAGACTGTATGTCTATTATTGAAATTGAAAATTCGGTATTCCTGTTTTCTTACCCTAGTAGCAGATTCAGTGGGAGACCCAACATAGGGTGTTAAAGACAATGTCAGAGTATGGAAGTGAAAAAGAGAAATAAAAAACAGACTCCATCACCAAAAGGGATATAAGCTGGGAGGTGAAACTAATTAAAAAATAAAACATTTTGGGAAAGTAAATGTAAATAATATAAAAATATTTTATGTATTACAGAACAAAAAGATTGTAATTTATTATAGTATTCATTGTTATAAATAAACAAACTTGCAAAAACAAACATTTCTCACATATAATTAAAAATAAATGAAAACTTGTTCCATGTTTATAATAAAAATCACTGTACTGGTAGTTCTTTCTCTACACTTTGTACTTCTACTTTATCATCAAGTTTAACTTCAGTCTCTTCGTTAATACTTGTTTCTTTTTTTTCTTCAACTGATTCAGTTAAAGTTTGTGAAGGTAATTGTTGTAGTTCTGATTTGACATCACTAATTGAATAGTTATCAGTTTCAATTGCCTCTTGTGTAGGTTTTTCTACTGATTCGGTAGTTGGAAGAGTAACAATACACTTTTCTTGATTATCACTATCCTTTACAATATCACCTTTATCTTGTACAACTGTTTCTACTAGTATCTCTGTTTGAGATTCAGAATCAGTTTTTGGCGAATTGCTATTGCCATCAGTGTTGTCACTGGATGAAGAGCTCTCTTCACTTGATGTTAAAACCTCAGAGATTATTTTAGTCTCAGCTATATCTTCTTTACTGGTAGAACTGGAACAACTGTCCTCATTAAGTGTTTGTGGGTTGTCTATAGTAGATTTAGACTCTTCACAAATTTGTTCATTAGTGATAATTTCTTTAGAATCTTCATTTATTTCATGAGATTGAATATTTAATTTTTGTTCAGTCATCTCAGCATCATCTACTTTAATCTCTGGTATAACTAAAACATTTGGCACAACATCTGTTTTCATATCAATATCTTCCTTAATTTCAGGTGAAGGTTCTGTTATCTTGATTTTTAAAACTTTATTAGGTTTCTCACTAAGTTGTATTGTTGCAGAAGGCAATGTTTCACTACATTTATTTTCCATTTCTTCTGTATCTGATTTCACTGATTCATTTACATTCTCTAATTGATTATTTTGTTCAGTGGCACATTTTTCTTGTGTATCCATTGGAGCATCTAGATTAGCTTGCACTCGCTCCTCTGTGTTATTTACAGATACATGTGTTTCTGAAGAGCTAGGTTGTGGTTCTGTATTTTGCTTATGCAAAGAGTTTTCCTTCCATGATACATCTTCCATTTCAACATCTACATTATATTCGGAGTTGTTGTCTGACCCATTTACTATGGGTTCATTTGATTCTCCATTTTCTTGTTCAATGTGGCGCTGAATACCAGGTTCTCGTGTACTTACAACTAAAATATTCTTCTCAATCGCTCTCATAAACTTATCGACACGATTATACTGTTTACGAGGGTAAGTTAAAAGTTCACATATTCTTTGAACGGTAAATGGCGCGGAGGTAAAAGAATCGAGTCTTTCGAGTAAACTATTTTTCATGATATCATAATTAAACGGATCAACATTTGGATAAGGTGGAATATCAATGCCTGGTGTTGTCTCGTAGAAATCGGTTATAACGTTCAAGAGTTTCTCTTTAAATAAACATTTAACTAAAGACCATTGATACACAGGGTCGCCGGTACGCGCTACATAAGCTAAATAATCATTTAATTCCTGGGGTATCGTTTTAGGCTTACGTTTTGAGAATTCCTCCAAAAAATGAAAGACTTCTTCAGCGTTCTCCATGTTATAATACTTTTCACAAGTTGTCGTTATATGTGAAACATAAAAACTAATCATAAATATTAAGTTTTACACCACAGATCTTTAATAAAACAGTTATAAGACATAGATATCTGAATTATGTTTTAAAAGAATAATTTTAAAAATTAATAATAAACCTTAATTATTTGCAAATACCAATAAAAATACTTATTCACTGTTTAAAATTTGGTTTTTATAACCATTAAATTTTGTAGTAATTATATTTTTGCACCGAAACTATATGACCGTAGTAGTTAAGATTTTTTGAAAAAGGAACTATAAAATGCTTTTTTGGTAACTTATTTTTTATATTTATATATAAAAGATTAAAACATTTTCCAATTGGATAAAATTTTGTAAAAATGTTTTAAAATTTTATTTTGATATTTGACATTTGAGAACTTAACTGACAAGTGAATTTGCAAAATAAAAAGTGGATATTTTCAGAGTACGAATATCACCTTTATTATTTTGAAAAATAATTAAACTTAATACTTCAATTATAATGAATACTTTTTTGAGGAGAAGTTTTACACCTTTAGTTAACAACACAATTCGTTTATCGTGCCGTTCATTTGCGGATGCCGCTATAAACGAAAAAATAGACAAAATTGTAAAAGATAATAAAGTTGTAGTCTTTATGAAAGGAGTCCCAGATGCACCACGATGTGGTTTTAGTAATGCTGTAGTCCAAATAATGAGGATGCATGCAGTTCCATACATTAGTCACGATGTCCTTTCCGACGAAAGTCTACGACAAGGTACGCTTTAATAATACTTATATAATTCATGCTTTTATTTGGACTTCACATATTTTTTGAACTTATGGCAATATGATCTAATACTAGGAATGAGTTTTAATAAATAATGATTATATCATTGTAAGCTCTGCAAACAGTTATATGAATTAGTGAGGTCAAGTATGATAACTTTAAATTGATGTCAGTGATGTATATTAATTGACATATTTAAAATTAAGTCAAAATGGTGTTTTTTAATGAGTAAAATTTTTTAGGAATTTTTATATTATATCTTAGACTGTAAATTGAGAAATTTAAACTTATCAATATACAAACTATCTGTAAAATCTTTTCATCTCATCAAGTACCTGGTATATTTTTGGACGCTCATTAATCTATGAGTTAAATTAGTCCATTGACTGTACAATTTTTGTATTAAATAAAATGTACTCTTTTATTGCAAATTTACGAGAAATAAAATTACTTTTCAGGTGTTAAAGACTATTCGAATTGGCCCACAATACCACAAGTGTTCATCAATGGAGAGTTTGTAGGGGGTTGTGACATTATGCTTCAAATGCATCAGTCTGGTGAATTAGTTGAAGAACTCAAAAAAGTAGGAATAAAAAGTGCATTGTTGACAGCTGAAGAAAGTAAAAAAGAAAATAATAAGTAAATTAAAAAAACCACTTCCATGTGTTAAGATGTTAAAATTTTTATTAAATTTGTCATAATAAATTAACTAAGAAATTTTTTTTTTTAATATTGCACGAGACGTTTGTGACTCTGTTGAGTGCATTTCTTATTGAAAAATAAATTCTTTCAAGTCAATTTTATAATGACATTTATGTGTAAATGATCATGATCAGAATGAAAAAGATTTATGGACATTGAAATAGTTTCTCAAATTTAAAGACATTAAACTCAATTTGTGTATGTTTTCTTTTTTTATTTAATACATAATACATTTTTGTAGTTAAAATTGCATAATTCTTGCAAAAAATTTAATTTATTTTTATTTACAGTGTTTGTAGGACTGGAATTTTGAGTGTTTTTTAAACTCACACAATGTAAAAAGTATTAGGACTTATTAATTCTCAATGTTAGTAAATCTAAATGCATGCATGCTTTTTTAGTTGGGGTTTTGCAATTAGATTATTTCAAAATGATTTCTGTCAGAAAAAGACACAAAGTAGACAAAAACAACCTAATTTGTTAAATCAATGTCTCTTTTGTCATACACTTATCAAAAATATTGTTATTAGCAAAATGATATGTTTTTTTGGTAATAACTTACGAAACTAAGGTAATAAGCAGGCCTTGCATGTGATCAGCAGTAAATATCTACCAGCTGAAAATGTAGTAAATACTTTAACATAATAAAGTTCCGTTATGTCAACTAATGATTACAGTCCTTGGTAATAATTAAGTAGATATAATTGGTAATAATAATGTTCTTTGTGGCCTGTTTATTTAGTACTAAAAATATGTGTAAAGATACAAAGAAATAAATAAAATTGCATAATGTTTAAGAGCCTTTTATTAAATTAGCTGTACATTCGAGTTAGTATACTTTTTGGGCACATAATTCATTCTTAATCTACATCCACTGCTTCCTTCATATAAATTATAGGTTGGATTAACAACACAGTCAATATTAAAGAAAAAATATGGCAGATCATTTATTTTGAGTACTCTAGACTAAAATACTCTGATAAATTATGTTTATTAAAGACTGATATTTAAAGGACCCACTAATAATGAGTTGTGGTCTTTTCAGGCTACAACATGATGTGAGTGGGATTCTTTTCTCATTCTTAATGAACAATTTTTTTAACGTATTTATTTTGTGGGAATAAATATTACTATTACATGATAAATAGATGCAGGCAAGGTATGGCGATACTATGATATAAATAATTTGTGTGACACTTCCCTGCAACATTTATTAATTTTGGCTTAAAAACAATCGTGGCTCTTCACCATAATGATTACTAATGGCAGTTAAAATTTAAACTTGTATAAATAATGTATGCTTAGAAATTAAAAAAAAAATAACAAAAACCTACTCACATTTTGTATGAGTCTTATTTTGGTGTCACACATTAGTGAAGCCTAACATTAGCACCATGTTTAACTTACAAATAAACGTTTTGTGACTTTCCCGATGATTTCGTACAAAAGATGCCTAAATCTAATTATATAAATATATTGTGTTGTAGACATAGATATACATATGTATACCTCTGTATGTAACTGTATGTACATAAATGTCTACTTTTGTCTGATTTCTCTGATTTGAGCCAAACTGTTACAAAAAAGGGGAAAAGATTTTTACGGTAAGATTGTTAATGACATTTTTGGTTTTAACATTGCACGTATTTCATACAGAACTGTTTTCTTTATAAATATTACCACAAAAATTTTTTGCGCCATGTTGGCAATGTATTTTAGGGCGATATGAGACTTTTGCCAACATAAGGGAAATAATTTTTGTGTGTTGTAACACCGATACCGCTCCGTCGCTTTGTCTCGGGCCATGGTTGTTAGTAGTGATGATTGCGGTGACCCGGCTTTGTCCAAGATCCTTATAAGTGTTTCATAAACTCCCGGGTAATGATAACGCGTGATGACAAGACCTGTATCTAAACATTTGTAGGTTATAATTATATTAATAAAATGTTAATAATTGAGATACAATGATACATAGTAAAATCAATTGTTTGTATTTTGTTTTAATTCCACGAAGACATGGAAAGAGCAGGATGTTGATGTTATGGCAAGTGATACACCCGCCTATAACAATGTGACGCTGGTTAGAATAATAAACACGTCAATGAAGAAGGTAAGATATTATTTTGATTGCACTACATTTTTCATGGAAACGCATGAAAAAATTGTATACCTAGAGGTCGGTTTCCCCGTACAGCGCAGTCGAGAAGGCCATGTAATCTAGTGCGCCGGGTGGTGCGCCTGAGCCGCGGTATGGTGGCATGCGCGCCACGCAATACTCCGCTTGGTCGGGCGGCAGCTCGCGGCGCAGCTCCTCCGCAGTAATGTAGGGCTGCCATAGCAAAGTGTAGTAATGAAAAATATATAAAGCTGACTTTCTAACTCCTTATTTAACGTAACGTCTTTGGTTCAATCGCGGGAAAATATGTTACATATGAGTACAAATGTAATAATGGATGAAAAAAAAGAAGAATGTTTTTGGACTTAATGGACTTTTTACTAAATAATGCCTTTTGTTGATATAAGATTCAACTACTATCGAATACTTGAATATGTCAATACCTTATCACCGGCTAAGATCCTGAAGCTGTCGATGACCTGTTCAGCGGTGTCAGTGTCGGTCGATTCCCTTGTCATGAAGTCCAAGAACGCGTCGAATGACACGTAACCTAAGGAATAGAGAAATGATTATTCTAGAACTGTTTGTACTACATTTATCGCTAATTTATACAATGAACAATCATTATTGGACCAATAGCCTCTTCAAGTTTCTACCTACTGGGATTCGAGGTGTCTTCTCCAGTCAGATAGTTAATGCACCAATGATGACCATCTAATGAATTTCGTGGATATTTCATTTCTACTAAAACTGTTATTCTCTTTTAACCTTGGCTTCCTCACCACCTTTTATGTACAAGCTTAGCCGGGTTTGAATCCGCCTGGCTTCAAAATATATAACGCGCATATTTAAAAATTTCAATCGCCGACCAAACTCTTTTGACAACATTTGAACTATAATATAACCGGGAACCTTCGTATTAGATTTAATGTTGAATAAAGGTACATGCCTGTGTTGTTGGGGTCTACAACAGCGAGGATACGCTGGAAGTCGAGTTCTCCTTGTCGGTCTTTTCCGATACTGTAGCCGAGAGATACCAGGCACGACTTTAACTCTTCGGGAGCGAGGCGGCCTGCATTACAAAAATTAAAAATGTGATTATTGTAAATAAGCAGCCGTCTTATTATTCAGACTACCGGGGGATGGAACTTTTCCTCACAAGAAGAAAATCAAGTCTATTTATCTTTTTTTTTTCGGGTGATGTCGATGCTTTCGGCCACTATTATGGCCGTGAAAGCTTCATCTGACCCTGCGCTCGCGG